>MU226717.1:171669-186639 GCA_018584345.1 Thuja plicata | reverse complement strand
TGAAGGGAGATTAGATACACTTTCTAAAGTCTATGACAAGTATCAAGAAATTGATAAGACTGAGATACACTCTATGATCATATCTCATATGATCAAGTTCAAGAAGACAGTTCTTGAACTCAAGATAGTGATACCGGATCAATTATGGAACTTATTGGAGATCATAAAAAGACATGCAATAGAGGAAGACATGAGGATAAGAGAAGAAACATTGGATGCTCTTCTTCCTGTATGCTCGCATGATGAGAAGGCTATATTATTAGATCTAGTGAAGCCTCATCTCTGAACTAAAAAAAGGACCCTACAGATTATGAACAAAGAATATGAGAAAATAGGTAAGGAGACTTAAAAGGCATTTGCACAAGTGTTTATGGATAGACACATGTATCCACCAACGACGCCTACAACAAAAGTTACTCCAGCTCCTCCCAAATAGGTTACAAAACCAGTGATTCAGATTGCACCTATGACAGGTCCACAGGTTTTAGCACCCACAATGACAATAACTTCTGATACAGATAAAGACTCAGAAGACACTATAATAGTTGACAATGTCAAGATATCCATGACTGCATCTGAAAAGATATGGACAAAGTTGATAAGGCATTTGTAAGCACTGAAGAAATGTGCACTGATGATACCTCTGCACAACAAGATGAAGTTCCCATCAATGATCAAATTGACATAAATGAAGATACTCAAGATGATACTCAAGGTGAAAAGACACCAATAAAAGAGAAACCAGTAAAGGTTGAATGCATGGATACAAGTCAGAATACTATATTCTCACCATCCACTCAACCATCCACCTTATTGTTGTCAAGGTTAACTCCTGATTCAGCAAGTTTGGATGCATGGGGGAGAAGAAGACCTAATTAAGATCAGTGTTCTTGCCATGGAAAAGGAAAAAGAGAAACAAGTGATGAGAAATCCTCACTTTTTGGAAACAGTAAACATATTAAATGACTTAGTGCCTACTGATCAGAAAGTAGCTAAAGTCCAATCAGTTGAAGATGTGGACAACATTTTGTCAAACTTCAAATCACACTTTATAAGATTATTAGACTCTACTACTAATATTGAAAAATATGAATACAAGAAGGAGAGACTAAATGATTTGGTAAAGAACTTTACTTTAGACTTGAACTCTTTAAAAATTGGGCAATCCATACTAAAAGAGTTGGCAGCTAAAGGCAAGAGAATCATAGCAAACCGCATGGACTGAGTGAAGTTCACCTCTGAGCACACCAAAAAGGTAGAAGAGGTAGAGTTAATGGTGGATAGAATTAGAAAATCAATTGAATCATCCATGCAAGACATGAACATATGCAATAATGTCTATCAAGGACAGTTGGATAAAATTGAGAAGGCAAAAATGGAAATCGGCAAGATAAGAATAAGACAAACCCAGTTGAGAAATGCACTTGCGCCATCTCTAGCAGTCCCCAATGAGAACATTAAATAGATTGATGACACCATGGTGACATATGATCAAGGTCCTTGCATGGATCTAATAACAATGGAGAAACTGACATATGCACTATGCGCGCATCTTCAGACAGTTGATGCTATGAAAGTATTTTGGCAGAAAGAGATTCAATCTCTTCAAATTGTATACCCTGAAGTTTACATGGAGTAAGTATGGAGAAGACTTACTATTTTTTGTACACCTTTGTCATTAATGTCAAAGGGGGAGTAATATAGAATGTGTATATGTGGAAAAGTATATATATATCAATAAGATGTTATGATATATAAGTCACATTTTGTGTTAAGTCATTTTGAGTAACTTGGCCACATTCCTTTGTTGCCATAAATGACAAAGGGGGAGATTGTTGAAAAGTTGAGTTCCTGAGGATGCATGACTCATTTTGTGTTTTCATCATGGCAACAAATTCATGTTTAGTTTCTGTCATGAAAGACAAAATTACTAAGTATGAAAATAGGGCAGACATAGATACTCAGCGATCAGCACATCAGCGCACATGTGAGAGATCGATTCAGAGTATACATGTTTAGATATAATAAGTATGACATGTGTACATGTTACATCCAGACACGCATAGTATGGAACAATAGTACGACAAAGTTACAGGTAGATCAGTAGACCAACAGTCCAGAAGACAGAGCATGGAAGCCGACTACTGTTTTGATCAGCGTGAATTATTTTGTAATGTAATAGCTAAGCACCTTTTGTTATATGTTTGTAATGATGTAATTATCATTGTAGTAAACACACTTGAGCCAACTTGTTGGAAAGCATTGTATATTTTGTTTTAGGGTCGACTAGTGTTTTGTTTTGGGTCGCACCTATTCAAATTTGAACATATAAGTATGTAATGTAAAGTAATGTTTTAAGCGTTGATTAATATGCAAGAGGAAGATACAGAGGGATAGTATAATGAGTTCAGTATATGATATAGCATTTTAAGAGAGTAAGAGAATTCACGCATACATGGAACTGATCAGACAACAGTGTCATCATAGCAGTTCATTTTGATATAGTGCATATCATCTTTCAGAAGGTTGTAGCATTCATCTTATTGGGCAGTGAGCCATATACCTTTAACAAGGTTTTGTAAAATAATCCTAACAGGGTCAAACCTTTAACCAGGTCATTGTACTCATATTGTAAAGACTACTTCTGACAGGGCAAAGGAACTCTCACAAGTTCATTATACTTAGTACAATATTTGTGGGTACTAATTCCCACCAGGGTTTTCCTCTGATCAAGGTTTCCCCGTAATCATATCATGTGTTATGAGTTCTTATGTTAAGCTTCATTTTATGTATGTTTGATTTATGTTTAAGTTGCTGAAAAGTAATTAATACACAAATACTGATTCACCCCCCTCTCATTGTTTCTAATAGATTAATGCAACGCCAATATCTCAGCACTCACAATTTAATTAGCAATGATTAAAGGAAATGAGTATATCACGACATTTCATAAGAGACAATTAATATCCTTAAGACAACTATTTGAATAGAGAATAATGACTATCCTAGTGATTATTAAAACCTCCACCTACAACTCCTACTTATCCAGTTGATCACATGCAGCTTCATTAAATAAATTACAAATTAACTTTCTTACATAGTCAAGAAATGCATAGTCATTCACAGTCTGGCACATTTAAAACTAGTCTAGATTCCCGGTGTTAAGTCAGAGAGTATATCACGAAGAAAAAAAAGAAAAGGTTGTCATAATCTTGGAAAGGATAAGTTTTTCTGAGAAGAAACTTGTGGGTGTTTGTGGATTTAACATTCACTACTAAAAAATAAACCCTAAGGGCATAGATTACATTTTTTCCTATTATTTGAAATAAGTAATAAACCCTAAAACAATGTTCAATTGTTAACATTCATTGCTAAAAAATAAACCTAAGGGAATAGATTACATTTTTCCCTATTATTTGAAATAAGTAATAAACCCTAAAACAATGTTCAATCATATATGAGCTCTAAACGATTATTATATTATATATTTAACAAAAAAATAGTCTATACGTTTATCACATAGATCTCTACAGAATTCAGTTTGTATTAAAAAATGTTACCTTGTACATGTAGATAGAACTTTATTCCTTCAATGTTTATCAAAGATCAAGATCAAGAACATGGAGCCATTACATGGGACATTATACCCTAGCCAGTTACAATCAGAGGAACAACAAAAAAAATTATTGCCTTGTACATGTAGATAGAACTTTGCTCCTTCAATTTTTAACAAAGATAAAAAAAAGTGGAGCCATTACACAGGACATTACACCCCAGCTAGTTACACTGTCTTCGCACTCAACTTTGACCTAAAACTTGCTTCATCCCGCTCCTTTTCTGTCTTCAACAATAAAAATAAAAATGATCTGGTTTCACCTTTTTTTTCATGATATACCCGACATACGTCAGCATTATGATGGTCTACTTAAAGCCCATCAAAATTGTGCCACTATCGGGGATTATTACAAAAAAAAATCACCCATCAGAAGTTTCCGTCAAAATTTGGCCCCAAATGTAGTAGTGTGGAAATCCATGGATGACCTTAATATCCCAAGAAATGAAAAAGAAGAATTAAAGAGAATATTGGATAGCAGAACAATAAAATTCAGGAAAGATAAATACAGACTGGTATGGGCTAACTAACTAAAATGATGCCTAAAAGGGTCTTAGAGCTTCCAAATTAATGAGTGCTAACTTTTAGAATGGTACATTTCGGCCCCACTTTAGTGGGAGTATGATATAATCTCAAACTCACGTTAAAGTAGATAAAATTCATGAGATGATCTCATCAAAGCTAAGGAGACAAGGAAACATCAAGCCGCCAAGTGACTTGAGTCCTCATCAAATCCAAAAGTAAGACAAGAGAGACATCACTAAAAAAAATAGGAAAGTATGATTGTCTCGGCCTAGTAAGAATGCTTGTCATACTGTAAACCACATAAAAGATATAATTGCAATTTCTAGCAAGTTTGTGTGTCGTGCTAGTCAATCCTATCAAAAACCTTGTGCCTTCTGGTGTCTTTTCCTATGTGTATGTGTGTACATCTCATGAATGGATCAAGATCTATTGTATCCATGAGGATTTATTTTTCTATGCACCTCACGGATCAATCAATCTATCACCACGAGGATTGGTTTGCATACCAGGATAGGTCAAATAGTCTATAAAATTGTGATATGCTAGTCAACCAATCCTAAATATATGAAAAAGAGAGAGTAATTGGCCGTAGAAAATTGTGTTATGCTATTGTACTATTATTTTCATGCTTAAAGTGAACAAAATATATACAATACCGAGGCCATGTATGCCCCCCCCCCCCTAAGATGGAAACATAAGTGTTGTTTTGTCATCTTAAGGAAGATAGAAAACAAGGATGAAGCACTTTTAATACCAAGACAGTATCCACAAGCAACACCCAGTCCAAACCAAAGAAGTCATAACTCCTATGAGGTCATGGAAGGGATGAATGCAAAGAGATACCATGTAAGAAATATGAAAAGGGATCCTTGTGAAGGATGACACAAAGTTTAGTCTATAACGTAAGGGATTTATCTTACATAGAAACCCAATAAAGAACAATGAAAAAGGTTATGATCAAGAATGCATATCCTTAACGTAAACAAACATTTATATGTATGATTGGATGTCACATGTGAGATAAATAGCACTTATCCAAGGTAAAAGTGGATCCTTGAAGAAGAATGGGGGAGATTGATAGAATGCTCTTTCCCCCCCAAGTATAGGAACAAGGGTAAAGGGGATCTATTATGGTAATCACAAAGTGTACTACACTATGCATGACAATGAGCCCCTGAAGAGTAAGCTAACAATGTTAAATAGTGTGGAGCAAAATAATAGAGACTTAGATATTATTTATAAAAATAGCATTGAAAAATAACTCATTGCGATATGATATACAAATAATACCATTATCAATGAGTTGTTTGATTTTGTAATATAAAGCTTCACAATCATTAGTAGAGTGATCATGATAGTGGTGATACATACAAAAAGGAAGAGTTATAAGATGTTGACTATGTTTCTTTCTGTCTTTAGGTCTAGTAATCACCTTAGCACGAAGAAGTTTAGGAAAAAAATATTTCTTGATTAAAAGTGATTGTAGGAGAAGTGTTGGATGATGAAGGAGAGGATGTGGATAGAGAAGGAGACTCAAAACAAAATTCTTCCATAGGTTTCTTTCTACTCTCAACACTTTTGTGTACACATCCTAGACCATATTTAAAATTGTGATTCACAATGGTGTTAACAAATTAACTATTTTTGTTTGCTTACAAGTATTAAATCCTAGTCCATAGGAATGCTCATGCCCCCCATTTCCTAAGGAACTTTAATTCCTTGTTCATGTTTCCCACATCCATTCCCATTGAATCCATATTTTTCTAATAAATGATAACCATAGACATAACGAGAAGCCATATCAGAGAGATTCAATGGAGCCATGTTAGTTACTATGTCATCACAATTGGGTTTGATAGTTTCTTGAGATTCGTTAGGAGAAGAAGAAACAAAAAAATTGTTACCAATCTCATAAGAAAGAGGAGTTGCTTTGAGTTCTTTATAAAATTTAGATTGCAAAAAATTGAAGGTCTGAAACTTTATACTGTCCAATAAATGTTGGTTTGAAATCTAAGGATCCCCAATCGTCATCTGAAAGAGAACTAGAGGAAGGAGCATCATCATTAGGTTGCTCGAATCAATTTTAGAATCAGGATCTTTTGTTTCTTCAATAGACTCAGAGGTTTTAGTGAATTTCATGTTTAAACAACTATTCAGTCTATCATCCGCAAGAAGAGTGTACATCACATTGTTATAGAGGAATTTGAATTTTTTATGAAGAGTTGAAGGAACAACATGCATAGTATGTAACCAAGGTCTACCCAAAATAAGATTGAAATTAAGAGGTCAAAGAATCACATGAGTAGGAATATCAAGAATATTCAAACCTACTTTAATAGGTAAAGTGATGATGCCTAATGTTTTATTAGAAATATTGTCAAGCCACGAATAGGAATATTATCAGGTTTAATGGTAGAAATATCAATTTTGATTTCTTTCAACATGTCCACACTACAAACATTTAACCTAGACCCATTATTGATTAAGGTCCTATGAATGATATTATTATGGATGAGGACAACTACTATAAGGGCTTTGTATTGATTTTGAACTTATTTAGGAGTTAAATAATCTTGAGTAAACACAATATAAAGTGGGACAAGGGAAGCACTCATGCATTGAAAAAAGGAATTGATATTATCTTGATTCGGAGGAGGATGTGGAAGAGTAGTTAAATATTTTTTCAATGCTTCATAATACATAGGAGAAGTTTGAAGAATTTTCCAAAGAGAAATATTGGTAGGGGTATTATGTAATTGTTCTACCAAATCATACTCCTTTCCAAGATTTTAAGGAAGACTGGGTGGAGGAGGAAGCACTGGCCGTTGGGTAGGTGGGGAAGAAGTATAAACATTTGGATTAGAAGGTTGATTATTATTTTGTGTATGATATGTGTGAGCAACCACATGGTAATCCTTAATGAACTCCAAAGGATTGCTAGGTTTTGCGTTAATAGTTATAATAGGCTTGTCTAGAGCATACCCTTTAACTATGATCTTAGGTGTAGTGAAAGTTTAAGCCGGAGGAGATTGAGGAAAACCCTTAATAGTTATTATAGGTCTATTAGGAGTTTGAGAGAAAATTGATTGAGGGTATCCTTTGACAGCTATCACAGGCTTATTTACTACCATAGGCTGAGTGTGAATATTAACAAAATTAACTTGATCACATGCTTGAGTCTTCATGCATTCATCACTAGAAGGGAGAGAATTAAGTAAATTGATGTTATCCTCTTTTTCCAAGATGTCCTTACAACATGGATTAGGGACTTACTTTCATGCATCATCTCTATAAAGAATGTGAAATGAAGATAAGGTGGTATCAAGAAAAATAATGTTTTCTTCTTTCTCTAAAATATCCTTACAAAGGGGGTATGTTTTAGGAGAAGGAGAAATATCAAGAATGGATATGTTATCTTTAGAGGAAATGGAAGAAGTGTCAACCATTATATCATCTTCTTGGGCCAAGTTTATTTCACGAGGGAGGGAATAGTCAACATTATCATCTAGTGGTTCATCCCAAATAGTCAGATCTTTGCAAAATCTCAAAGGTTCATTCCTAGAATGAAAATTAGACCTATCAAATTTTGGAAAAGTATATACATGGGGAAAGGACATATTGAGATAAGATTTGACATCAATCTTGAACACTTGTCTCGAAAGAGAGATACTACTGAAAGAAGAGTTAATAATATCTTCTTGCACCGATATGACCTCATGGAGAGGGGGATCTTTAGGAGAAGGATAAAGTGATAAAAGGGAAGCTAAACTATTATCTCCTTGAGAAAATAGATGCATTGAAAGACTAATTGAAAAGAAAAACATGCATGGAATGAAATTTTATTTTTGTACTTTTGATCAATGTAAATGCATAACCAAGAAATGAATTGCAGTGATAACTTTTTAGTGCATAAAATGAATTATTTTAGTATTTTATTTGGAAGCATGTAAACATGAAATGCAAGAATGAAATTAATGTATCTAATGAAGAAAAGTAGAGCTAGACATGCAATGGAAAGGAGATCTAACTACCAGATGAAGGTATAAAACATGAAAAACACGGGTTCACCAAAATGTAACATAAAAGGGAAGATGGCTGATATGTTAATTCACCAAGTCTTTTATGCACACTAGGGAAAGAGAGAGGTATCCCCAAATATAACCTTCAAGAGAACCCAAATTAGATTAGCACAACCCAAATGGAAATAGGGGTGCTACTATCAAATTCAAATTCTTTCAAGGGTGAATATCTAAAATATCTCTATTTATCTTATTTTACTTTCCCTTTATATTTTTTTTATTGATATTGATTAATTCCAATTGAGATTATTTGTTTTTTATTTAAGTGACCTATGGCTAGTTAATTGATTGAATGCAATGCAAGTAAAGTAGAAGCACATGTAACAATCAAGCACATAAAAAGACCTAATCTAATATCTCAAAGCAAGTTATATGAAATGAAAAAAAGGAAATTGGACTCACCTTGAGGGCTAGTAGAGGTCACAAGATCATATATGAAAATGGAGTAGCAGACTACAACATAAACTTAAACTGCATTGGATCTAGAATTGGCTAGATAAAATCTGTTGACGGTGAAAATTTGAAGGCCCCAGCAATATGTCAACTTGGAGGGTACAATTCGCACTCTGTTATAGGCCAAGGTCAACTTGTACATGCACTATCCAAAAATATGAGGTTTGAATGTCCGACAGAAACTATAACCCTAAATCAAATGAATCTAATCCCAAAAACTTAAAAACCTGCAAATCTACTCCTACACACAAGAAAAATAGAATTTGTTTGGGTAAAGGGGCTTGCCTTGGTCAAGCCCTCATTTAGGAATTAACCTTAGATTTAAATAAAAGAATGTAAAATCAAGACAAATATAAATAATCACCTTGCTTGTCAAACCTTGATCGATGGATTCAAATCTGCTACCCACAAAGATGTATGAATTCTTGTATGTAGAATGTAGGATAATGGATGTCTTCACAAATGCAATAGATCTACATGTGCCAAATCATATATCATGGATGTAATTATGCTTGAATGCTTGAATAGTTGAATACTTGTGCAATATTGATGAATGTAGATCTCCTCCCTTGATAGCAAACTCCACTATCTCCAATGAAGAAAGATGCTAGATCTATGGAAGGAAATGCATGTTTGATTGAATTGAATGAATGCCTTAAATGAATCGTTTCTTTTCTTGAACTCCTTGAATGCACCTTGAAACTGATAGCTTGCAATTCATGGTTTCAGCTCATGTATGTAATAGATCTTGCTTGTAAAAATAGATGTAATAGATATAGAAATTGTGTACATCTAGAATGTGGATAATCAAATGAAGTGATTAGGCCTCCTTTTATACCATTTTTGGGCATCAAAACAAAAGGGACTGACTGCACTAAGAGGGAAAATATGAAAAACCCCGAAATAGGTTTGAGTTGCTATGAAACCAATTCCTGAGGTACAGGTCAACCTTGATCTATACTCTAGGTACATGTCAACTTTGACCTATTCCCTATGAGGCACAATTCATGAAAAAATCCTCAAGATCTCGAGAGTGCAAAAGAAACGGTCAGAAACGGACAAAAATCAAGGAAAAATTAGCAAATCAAGCATAAATACATCCATGTTCTAGGAAATCATTAGAATGGGGCCTAAAAAGGTTTTTGAGCTTTGAAATTAATGTGTGCTAACTTGTAAGATGGTACAATTACAAATAGAAGATTAATGTCCAACTAGAAGAAAAATACCAAAATGACATATTGGGATAAAAATTGAGACTTGTCAATGGTAGGGATTGAATATCCCTGCATATGTGGGAGAAGAAGAAGAAATCAAAAAACAAAAAAAGAGCTCTCTCTCTCTCTCTCTCTCTCTCTCTCTCTCTCTCTCTCTCTCTCTCTCTCTCTCTCTCTCTCTCTACATCACAAGGAAACTCATGAATTATATGTATAGGATGTAGTATACATAGATGGGATGGTATAGAAAAGGGAAGAATAGAAAAATGAATTGGTGTAGAATCAAATAATAAAGTAGATATAGAGACTTTAAAAAAGGGTCTCCTATTTTACAAAGACTTATAGATAGAGAAACTATAAATAGAAGGAGATTCTACCATAGTGATAAATACAATAAGAAAATGATCAATGCCAAACTAGAAATTAAATGCTCTAATCAAAAGAGAAATAGACTTAGTAAAATATTTTAAGAAGATCACCATTAACCATATATATAGAGAAGGAAATGTAATGGCGAATAGAATATCTAATTTAGGAGCAAATGGAATAGTGATCGAAAGTATAGGCTAGGAAGCAATGTCAAACAAGATACGACTGGTATACTAAACAGTATAGATTTCATCAACTGATAAAACCCCTTAAGTCCCATTCTTTGAAAAGACTATAGATAATTTAAAGCATTTACCACTCAGCTTTGAGCCCGTCGATTGCATTTTCTTTAACCTTTCAATGAATTCATCATCATTGTCGATCCTGGAGTGTATTTCTCAAACTATGCTGAAGAGAGTAACATTTTTAAGAGTTCATTAAAATTTTCTGACAATCCAACTAAATATCTTTATTACCCCTTTGTGTTTGAATTTTAGACCAAAGTCAGGGAGTCAAGATGAAATGATAACCTCCATAATAGTTTTTATTTAATTTATGAGTTGGAGAAATAGCCTGACTCACCGACAATGTGATGGGCATTGTGTGTTGGCAATAGGGGTTGTCCTAGTACCCCGAACTAAGTTAGGTTGTTCAAAAATCTACCCAACTACCAAACAATGCAATGTGGTAGCGATTGACTAGGTTCAGGGCGAAATAAAATGAAGTGGGATATTTATTGCCCCTTTGTGTTTGAATTTTGGACCAATGTCAAGGAGTAGTGATAAAATAGGAACTTCCATATATGTTCGTATTTCGTTCATGAATTGGAGATATAGCTCAACTCACTGACAAAATGATGGTGTTCATCTTGTCGGCGATCCGAGTTTCTCCTAGTACCACGAACCGAGTTAGGTAGTTCATAAATCTACCCAACTACCTGATAATGTAATGTGGTCCATAAAGTGGGGGATCGGCTAGGCTCACTGAGCTGAATAAAAATGAAATGGGATATTTATTGCCCATTTGTGTTTGACCTTTTGACTGAATTTGGGGAGTTGGGATGAAATGTGAACTTCCAAAGGTCTATTCGTATTTAGTTCAAGAGTTGGAGAAATAGCCTGACTCACCAACAATGACATGGGTTTTATGTTATTGGTGGATCGGGGGTTGTCCTAGTACCTCAAACTGAGTTTGGTAGTAGTTTGGAATTTGATTTCTATATAAATATAGGGTTTAATGGATGATGTGAATAGTTTAGCAAGGTTCTATTATGGCATTATATTCATAGTTTGAATATAAATGATCAGAAAGAAAAAGAGCTATAAAAGTAATGGCATTTTTTTTTTTGGGGGGGGGGGGGGGTANGGGGGGGGGGGGGCGTAATTGTTAGAAGATAGATATAGCGGGCTCAGAATATTTATCCAATAAAGGTTGGTAGGGTAAATCCAAATTATGCTATATCCTAGCAATGAAACTACCATAACAAGGAAAAAAGCCTTTTTAAAATCAGTAGGTCTCTTAAAGGTAATAAACTGGTAATATCTGTGAAAGAAGTAAGACAAAAGCACCAATCTGATTTAAATTTGAGCATTACTCTCTGATACCTTCGATTTCCTATTGTAGCTTTGGGGCCTATTACCAATAAGAAAAAACTAAAAAAACTACTAATACTATTTAGTCAACATCATATTCTTTATATTCATATAGCAATTATATTTCTCCTTAGATTCTTTATAACAAAATATCAACTCTTCAATACAATGATCTATCAGTTCATTATCTTTTTTTCAAAACTAGTAAGAGTAATAGAATTCTAATGAAAGTTCCAATTTACATTTGAAATTTTATTTTGACTTAAAATATCATAACATATACAATTTCACTCATTAGAATATCTAAGTATGAAACTAATACAACTACATACATGTTTCCCTTTGAGAAAATACCCATTATCAATAATGCTATAAGTGGAAATCAATAATACTATTACATTTAATTAAATCCCCAGAATGCAATTTATGAGAGAATCCATTCCTTAGATCTATGGCCTAGCACAATCCTCATTTCAAAGTACAAGTTAGGGTGAAGGTGGTTCTAGGTATTTTCGCTTTGTTAACAAAAAGTAGAAATAATAATACAAATTAAAATCAAAGAAAAATATCATAATCAAGTAGGTCAAGGGTCAAAAGCTACATTGTTGTAAAATATATTTCCTACTTTTTCGATAATTATAAATGTCATTACTTTGAGTGAGTGTAGGATCACGATGGACAATTTATAGTGGTGATTGAAGAAAAAATATTTTTCAATTTTTTTAAAATTGTTAAAAAAAATGTTACTTTTTATGTGAGTAGGTAAAAATTACATTTTGTTTCAGCAAAATCAAAGGAAATCGAATATTCATTGTAAAAATGGATATTATTTATAATTTGGTCATTTATTTTGAGTTCTAATCAATCACGTGCATTATAAAAAATAAAAGTCCAAAGAAAATTTAAGGGACTTTGAGTGTCCTATGGAGGTCATTAAAACTCATTCATTCATTCTAAGATTTCTTCAAAAGAGATACCATTAGTTGCTCCAATTCTAACCATATAGACATTAATTTAATCAAAGAGAAAGATTAAGTACAATGATAAAACAAATTAATATTGAAAAGATTTTAAAAACTTTCACAATAAATATAAAATTATTTTTATAATTTACTACAAATAAAAAGAAAATAAAAATTACATCAGACTTAGATCAACAATTTTCACCATAACCTTCCTAATTTTTCATTTTTTTACAAACACAAATACAAATTTAAATTTTATTAGATTATTTATTTCCAAAAATTTTAAAAAACATACGTTAAATACAAAAGAAGTCCAAAGACCAATAAATACAGTGCATTGTGTTGCAATGGCTTCAATTGAGCATTTCCTGCCTAATTTCTCGATGAAGTTTGGAAACTATGGTTGTTCCTTATTAGTTATGATGACTGACTTTTAACACTTTTAGAGTAAATTTGTAAGAAAAAAAAGAGTTTATTAATTTTTCATTGCTTTGCATTGTCTCTCTTTGTTATATTGAATCTTCATGGGAGTTGATTGCGAAGGTCTCTGTTATATTGAATCTTCATGGGGTAGTAACTAGTCATAAACATATAAAGTTTAGTGAAAATGTGACTCAATGTTTCTATTAAAAATCTATGTCAAAAATTGATTAGCCAAGAGGCTCTTCAGTTGGATTGAGGGGACCTCCCATCTATGAAGTTTTAGTTATGAGTGAAACTCTTTCCTCAAATCTCCGTGCAATGTGGATTTTCGTTTAATCTGGACGGTCTAATCTTAATAAGTATTATTTTTGTTTACATTAATAACTATTATTGTAATATGAATGTGGATTTTTTATTTATTAGCCATCAACACCGAGAAGATGGTAGTTATATGCTCCATAACTGATTCAAGGATTACATTTCCTTAGATAAGGAAGTAAAATGCGCTTGAGAGCTTTTGCAAGTTTCAGAGTCTTTTGTTTAAGGTTTGCAGCTTTGTTTAAGGTTTGCAGCTTTGTCATAGTCGTTTGTGTTCTCTTACAGAGCTTCTAATATCAATGAATGTGCTATGATCTCTTCTCTTCTTAGTTATTATTAATGATTTTTTTCCTTTCTCTTACCAATATTGTATTCCTGTTATGCTTTCGATCTATTATTATTAATGAATTTGTATGTCAGGCATGGAAGTGGCAATAATGTGCTTCCTTCTCATCACAAATTTCATTAGTTTACTGAGTTTCGCACACTCAAATCCAGATGGTAACCTTCTTTCTCTTCTCACCTCATTATTATCTTTGTACTTTTAATCACAGCTTGTGCCCGCTCCTTGAATTTGAATCACTTCAGGTTTTTCAGATTTAAGTTTTTTTTTGTGTTTTTTCAGATGTTAAGATTTTGTGAGTTGCCGTAATTTTCAGGGATGGCTGAAAATGATGTAAATTTGATTCACATTTCACAATTTGTAAATATTTGATATTATTCTATAATTCATAAGTTATTATGAATCTTTATTTGATATATATTTAATTATTAAATATTTAAATTATAGATATAACCTTACTTTCTAGATTAAAAATCAATTAATTGTTTACATTTCTTATTTATTTATTTATTAGATAAATTTGGTTGAAGAAGCTTATCTAAGTGCATAATTAACAGGGGAGCCATTTTTAAAGGCATGCTTTGGGGTCGAATCAGTTTTTTAGTTCTCCAAGTTTCAGAGATTGGGGGAAAAAGAATTTGAAGCAGGAGGATAGAATGAAAAAGCTAGAGCAGGTGATTTGTGAACTGAAGGCTTGAAGGATTTATCTTCTTCAGACTTTCCATCAAAATTTCTAGGTTCCACAATTTAATTTACGCTGTAAATTACATGTTAAAAACAATGCATAGAAAAGTTAGTTTTAGTCAAGGAAAGATTTTGGTATAGTTGTTCCAAAATTCCAACCTCGTACCAATGCTTGCGGTTTTTATATAAGATTAGAGTCAAATCTTTCATAGATTAATTTCATTAACATTTGTTTAACATTCTTTATGTCCAGCGTTAGTCTATCGACTGCATTTTCTTAAAAGGTGCCATGTCACACATAAAGCATAAATTGGATAATCGAATCAGCAAAAGAGATGGTGCAAGGATTATACAAACAAGATTGTATTTTATTTGATTTGAGATGTGCATAA
>MU226717.1:146557-159786 GCA_018584345.1 Thuja plicata | reverse complement strand
TTACCAATCTCATAAGAAAGAGGAGTTGCTTTGAGTTCTTTATAAAATTTAGATTACAAAAAAAAGGTCTAAAACTTTATACTCTCCAATAAATGTTGGTTTGAAATCTAAGGATCCCCAATCCTGATCTGAAAGAGAAATAGAGGAAGGAGGATCGTCACTAGGTTGCTCGAATGAATTTTAGAATCAGGCTCTTTTGTTTCTTCAATAGACTCAGAGGTTTTAGCAAATTTCATGTTTAAACAACTATTCAGTCTATCATCTGCATGAAGAGTTTACATCACATTGTTATAGAGGAATTTGACCTTTTGATGAAGAGTTGAAGGAACAACATGCATAGTATGTAACCGAGGTCTACCCAAAATAAGATTGAAACTAAGAGGTCAAAGAATCACATGAGTAGGAATATATAGAATAATCAAACCTAGTTTAATAGGTAAATTGATGATGCCTAATGTTTTATTAGCAATATTGTCAAAGCCACGAATAGTAACATTTTCAAATTTAATGGTAAAAATATAAATTTTCATTTCTTTCAACATGTCCACACTACAAGAATTTAGCCTAGACCCATTATTGATTAAGGTTCTATGAATGATATTATTGTGGATGAGGACAACTACCATAAGGGCTTCATATTGATTTTGAACTTATTTAGGAGTTAAATAATCTTGAGTAAACACAATATAAGGTGGGACAAGGGAAGCACTCATGCATTGAAAAAAGGAATTGATATTATCTTGATTGGGAGGAGGATGTGGAAGAGTAGTTAAAGATTTTTGCAATGCTTCATGATATGTAGGATAAGTTCTAAGAAGTTTCGAAAGAGAAATCTTGGCAGGGGTATCATGTAATTGTTCTACCAAATCATACTCCTTTCCAAAATTTGAAGGAAGACTAGGTGGAGGAGAAAGCACTGGTTGGGTAGGTGGGAGAGAAGTAGAAACAATTTGATTATAAGGTTGATTATTATTTTGTGTATGATATGTGTGAGCAACCGCATGGTAATCCTTAATGAACTCCAAAGGACTGCTAGGTTTTGCGTTAATAATTATAATAGGCTTGTCCGGAGCATACCCTTTAACTATGATCTTAGGTGTAGTGAAAGTTTGAGGAGGATATTGAAGATAACCCTTAATAGTGATGATAGTTTTATTAGGATTTTGAGAGGAAATTTATTGAGGGTATCCTTTGACAGTTATCACAGGCCTGTTGACTACCATAGGTTGAGCGTGAATATTAACAACATTAAATTGATCACATGCTTGAGTCATCATGCGTTCATCACTAGAAGGGAGAGAATTAAGTAAATTTATATTTTCCTCTTTTTCCAAGATGTCCTTACAACATGGATTAGGGACTTCCTTTCATACCTCTTCTCTATAAGGAATGTGAAATGAACATAAGGTGGTATCAAGAAAAATAATGTCTTCTTCTTTCTCTAAAATATCCTTACAAAGGGGTTATGTTTTAGGAGAAGGAGAAAGATCAAGCATGGATATTTTATCTTTAGAGGAAATGGAAGAAGTGTCAACCATCATATTATCTTCTTGAGCCAAGTTTATTTCACGAGGGAGGGAATAGTCAACATTATCATCTAGTGGTTCATCCCAACTAGTGAGATATTTGTAAAATCTCAAAGGTTCAATCCTAGAATGCAAGTTAGACCTATCAAATTTTGGAAAAATATATACATGGGGAAAGGACATATTGAGAGAAGATTTGACATTAGTCTTTAACAATTGTCTCGAAAGAGAGATACTACTGAAAGAAGAGTTAATAACATCTTCTTGCACCGATATGACCTTGTGGAGAGGGGGATATTTAGGATAAGGATAAAGTTATAAAAGGGAAGCTAAACCGTTATCTCCTTGAGAAAATAAATGCATTGCAAGACTAATTGAAAAGAAAAACATGTATGGAATGAAATTTTATTTTTGTATTTTTGATCAATGTAAATGCATAACCAAGAAATGAATTGCAATGATAACTTTTTAGTGCATAAAATGAATTATTTGTGTATTTTATTTGGAA
The DNA here is from genome assembly GCA_018584345.1 of Thuja plicata. NCBI lineage: Eukaryota > Viridiplantae > Streptophyta > Pinopsida > Cupressales > Cupressaceae > Thuja > Thuja plicata. Next base: position 157,752 of record MU226717.1, on the reverse strand, counting down.
GCATGTAAACATGAAATGCAAGGATGCAACTAATGTATCTAATGTAGAAAATTAGAGCTAGACATGCAATGGAAAGGAAATCTAACTACCAGATGAAGGTATAAAACATCAAAGACACGGGCTCACCAAAATGTAACATAAAAGGGGAAGATGGCTGATATGTTAATTCACCAAGTCTTTTATGCACACTAGGGAAAGAGAGAGGTATCCCCAAATATAACCTTCGAGAGAACCCAAATTAGATTAGCACAATCCAAATGGAAATAGGGGCGCTACTATCAATTTCACATTCTTTCGAGGGTGAATATCTAAAATATATCTTTTTATAAGATTGTACTTTCCCTTTATATTTTTTTTATTGATATTAATTAATGCTAATTGAGATTTTTTGTATTTGATTTAAGTGACCTAAGGCTAGCTAATTAATTGAATGCAATACAAGTAAATTAGATCTTGAATGTGTAACAATCAAGCACATATAAAGACCTAATCTAATATATTGAAGTAAGTTATATGAAATGAAAACAAGGAAATTGGACTCACCTTGAGGGTTAGTAGAGGTCACAAGATCATATATGAAAATGGAGTAGCAGACTACAACATAAACTTAAACTGCGTTGGATCTAGAATTGGCTAGATAAAATCTGTTGACTGTGAAAATTTGAAGGCACCAGCAATATGTTGACTTTGAGGGTACAAGTTGTACTCTGGTATAGGTCAAGGTCAACTTGTACCTACACTATCCAAAAATATGAGGTCTGAATGTCCGACAGAAACTGTAACCCTAAATTAGACGAATCTAATCCCAAAAACTTAAAAACTTGCAAATCTGCTCCTACACAAGAAAAATAGAATTTTGTTTGGGGGAATGGGCTTGCCTTGGTCAAGCCCTCGTTTAGAAATTAACCTTAAATTGAAGTAAAAGAATGTAAAATCAAGACAAATATAAATATTCACCTCGCTTGTCAAACCTTCATGGATATATTCAAATCCGCTACCCACAAAGATGTATGAATGCTTGTATGTAATGTAGAATATTGGATGTCTTCACAAATTTAATAGATCTACAAGTGCCAAATCATATATCATGGTTGTAATTATGCTTGAATTCTTGAATAGTTGAATGCTTGTGTAATATTGATGATTGTAGATCTCCTCCCTTGATAGCAAATTTCACTATCTCCAATGAAGAAAGAAGCTAGATCTATGGAAGGAAATGCGTGTTTGATTGAATGGAATTAATGCCTTTAGTGAATCCTTTCTTTTCTTGAACTCCTTGAATGCACCTTGAAACTGATAGCTTGCAATTGATGGTTTGAGCATGTATGTAATGGATCTTGCTTGTAAAAATAGATGTAATGGATATAGAAGTTGTGTACATATATAATGTGGATAATCAAATGAAGTGATTAGGCCTCCTTTTATACCATTTTTGGGTGTCAAAACAAAAAGGACTGATTGCACTGAGAGGGAAAATATGAAAACCCCAAAATAGGTTTGAGTTCATGAGGTACAGGTCGACCTTGATCTATACTCTAGGTACATGTCAACTTTGACCTATTCCCTAGGAGGCACAATCCATGAAAAATGCCTCAGGATCTTGGGAGTGCAAAAGAAATGGTCAGAAACGGACAACAATCAAGGAAAAAGTAGGAAATCAAGCATAAATACGCCCATGCTCTAGGAAATCATTAGACTGGGGCCTAAAAAGGTGTTTGAGCTTCCAAATTAATGTGTGCTAACTTGTAAGATGGTATAATTACAAATAGAAGAAAAAGGTCTAACTAGAAGAAAAATACCAAAATGGCATATTGGGATAAAAATTGAGACTTGTCAATGGTAGGGATTGAATATCCCTGCATATGTGGGAGAAGAAGAAGAAATCAAAAAACAAAAAAGCTCTCTCTCTCTCTCTCTCTCTCTCTCTCTCTCTCTCTCTCTCTCTCTCTCTCTCTCTCTCTCTCTCTCTCTCTCTCTGCATCACAAGGAAACTCATGAATTATATGTATAGGATGTAGTATACATAGTTGGGATGGTATAGAAATGGGTAGAATAGAAAAATTAATTGGTGTAGAATCAAATAATAAAGTAGATATAGAGACTTTAAAAAAGGGTCTCCTATTTTGCAAAGACTTATAGATAGAGAAACTAGAAATAGAAGGGGATTCTACCATAGTGATAAATACAATAAGAAAATGATCAATGCCAAACTAGAAATTAAATGCTCTAATAAAAAGAGAAATACAATTAGTAAAATATTTTAATAAGTTCACCATTAACCATATATATAGAGAAGGAAATGTAATGCTGAATAGAATATCCAATTTAGGAGCAAATGGAGTAGTGATCGAAAGTATAGGCTAGGAAGCAATGTCAAAGAAGATATGATTAGTATACTAAACAGTATAGATTTCATCAACTGATAAAACCCCTTTAAGTCCCATTCTTTGAAAAGACTATAGATAATTTAAAGCATTTAACACTCAGCTTTGAGCCCGTCGATTGCATTTGATTTAACCTTTCATTGAATTCATCATCATTGTCAAGTCAGGAGTGTATTTCTCAAACTATGCTAAAGAGAGTAACATTTTTAAGAGTTCGTTAAAATTTTCTGACAATCCAACTAAATATCTTTATTACCCCTTTGTGTTTGACATTTAGGCTGAAGTCGGGGAGTCAAGATGAAATGAGAACATCCATAATAGTTTTTATTTAATTTATGAGTTGGAGAAATAGCCCGACTCACTGACAATGTGATGGGCATCGTGTGTTGGCAATAGGGGATTCTTCTAGTACCCCGAACTAAGTTAGGTTGTTCAAAAATCTACCCGACTACCCAACAATGCAATGTGGTAGGGATTGACTAGGCTGAGGCCAAAATAAAATGAAGTGCGAAATTTATCGTCCATTTGTGTTTGAATTTTGGACCAATGTCAAGGAGTAGTGATAAAATACGAACTTCCATATCTATTCATATTTAGTTCATGAATTGGAGAATATATCTCAACTCACCGCCAAAATGATGGTGTTCGTCTTGTCGGCGATCTGAGTTTCTCCCAGTACGACGAACTGAGTTAGGTAGTTCATAAATCTACCCAGCTACCTGATTATGTAATGTGGTCCATAAAGTGGGGGATCAACTAGGCTCGCCGAGCTGAATAAAAATGAAATGGGATATTTATTGCCCCTTTTTGTTTGACCTTTTGACTGAATTTGGGGAGTTGAGATGAAATGTGAACTTCCAAAGGTCTATTCGTATTTAGTTCAAGAGTTGGAGAAATAGCCCGACTCACCGACAATGACATGGGTTTTGTGTTATTGGTGGATCGGGGGTTGTCCTAGTACCTCAAACTGAGTTTGGTAGTTTGGAATGGATTTCTATATAATATAGGGTTTAATGGATGATGTGAATAGTTTAGCAAGGTTCTATTATGGCATTATATTCACAGTTTGAATATAAATGATCAGAAAGAAAAAGAACTATAAAAGTAATGGCATTTTTTTTTTTTTGGGGGGGGGGGGGGGTTGTTNTGGGGGGGGGGGGTAGTTGTTAGAAGATAGATATAGCCCTAAGAATATTAATCCAATAAAGGTTGGTAGGGTAAATCCAAATTGTACTATATCCTAGCAATGAAATTACCATAACAAGGAAAAAGGCCTTTTTAAAATCAGTAGGTCTCTTAAAGGTAATAAACTGGTAATATCTGTGAAAGAAGTAAGACAAAAGCACCAATCTAATTTAAATTTGAGCATTACTCTCTGATACCTTCGATTTCCTATTGTAGCTTTGGGGCCTATTATCAATATAAAAAAAAACTAAAAAAACTACTAATACTATTTAGTCAACATCATATTCTTTATATTCATATAGCAATTATATTTCTCCTTATATTCTTTATAACAAAATATCAACTCTTCAATACAATGATCTATCAGTTCATTATCTTTTTTTCAAAACTAGTAAGAGTAATAGAATTCTAATGAAAGTTCCAATTTACATTTGAAATTTTATTTTGACTTAAAATATCATAACATATACAATTTCACTCATTAGAATATCTAAGTATGAAATTAATACAACTACATACATGTTTCCCTTTGAGAACATACCCATTATGAATAATGCTATAAGTGCAAATCAATAATACTCTTACTTTTAATTAAATCCCCATAATGCAATTTATGAGAGATTCCATTCCTTGGATCTATGGCCTAGCACAATCCTCATTTCAAAGCACAATGTAGGGTGACCGTGGTTCTAGGTATTTTAGCTTTGTTAACAAAAAGAAGAAATACTAATACAAATTAAAATCAAAGAAAAATATCATAATGAAGTAGGTCAAGGGTCAAAAGCTACATTGTTGTAGAATATATTACCTACTTTCTCGATAATTATAAATGTCATTAGTTTGAGTGAGTGTAGGATCACGATGGACCATTTATAGTGGTGATTGAAGGAAAAAACTTTTTCAATTTTTTTAAAATTGTTAAAATAAATGTGACTTTTTATGTGACTAGGTAAAAATTACATTTTGTTTCAGCAAAATCAAAGGAAATTGAATATTCATTGTAAAAATGGATATTATTTATAATTTGGTCATTAATTTTGGGTTCTAACCAATCACGTGTATTATAATAAATGGAAGTCCAAAGAAAATTTATGGGAGTTTGAGTGTTCAAATATCTTAGAATGGTGATCCGGTCCTATGGAGGTCATTAAAACTCATTCATTCATTCTAAGATTTCTTCAAAAGAGATACCATTAGTTGCTCCAATTCTAACCATATAGACATTAATTTAATCAAAGAGAAGGATTAAGTACAATGATAAAACAAATCAATATTCAAAAGATTTTAAAAACTTTCACAATAAATATAAAATTATTTATATAATTTACTACAACTAAAAAGAAAAAAAAATTGCATCAGACTTAGATCAACAGTTTTCACCATAACCTTCCTAGTTTTAAATTTTTTACAAACACAAATATAAATTTAAATTTTAATATATTATTTATTTTTAAACTTTTTTAACAGCATACCATAAATACAAAAGAAGTTCAAAGACCAATAAATAATGTGCATTGTGCTGCAATGGCTTCAATTGAGCATTTCCCGCCTAATTTCTCAAAAAAAACAAAGTATATTAATCATTAGCTGACGTGGACAAACGCATGTAAGAGAAGGCACACCCACTTACTCACTCTGCGTTTCTCATTTCCGCGGGAGCAAAATAACTGTATACGCAGTATTTAAGAAATAAAAGGAGGGAAATTGATGTGTATCGAATTGCGATCTGAATCTGATTTTATTTTCTTCTGTTAGAACTTGGATGCACTCGTACCCCATTCTTTCTTTGTGAGTTCGTTGCCAGGATTTGGATTGTGATTTCTGAATTCAAAGTCGAAGGAAAATGAAGAGAGCAGCGGAAAAGGAAAAATCAGGAAATCAGAGATCAAAGCGGTTAGTTAATTTTCGTAATAAGCTGGAGTGGAAAATAATTAGTTTTTCTAAGCACCTGAATGAGATTTCTGACTATTTGTTTTCATTTGTGCTGCGTAAATGTCAGTTTTAGGTTCGCTGAAGGTTTACCGACAGAAATGGAAGCACAATCATACGTACATTCAGTAAAAGAGCATTTCAAGAATGACAGAGCAAAAATTGCAGAGTTTATTCAAATCCTCCATGATTTTAGGTCAAAGAGGTATGTAATCATTTCAAATCTTTATTTACTATAATGAATACAGAATTTGGGGCTTCCAAATTTCAGTTGATAATGTATTTACGCCCTCTGAATTCCCATTTTTGGTTATTTTGCAGATGTGATGCGATTGGGGTTATTACCAGATTGAAACAGTTGTTGAAGAGCCACAAGCTTCTTTTAAGTTTTAATAAGTTCCTTCCAGAAGGCTTTGAAATCTTATTTCCCACCAAAGAATTTCTTCGAAAGAAACAGAAAGTTCATCTTGAGGAAGCCCTAAGATATATTGCAAAGATTAAGGTAATTCTGAACATATTTTTTATTCGTTTGATGATAGATTTTATAGTGTGATTTGAAAGGCTGATAAACTTAAAATTATTCCCGCTTAGAAACTTCACTTTCTTTTTAGATTAGAAAGCTACATTTTATATGCATTTCTTGTTTTGAAATGTTTTGATCTGTTCTAGAAATGATAAATTGGTATAAATAAAATGTTCTTTTTTGACGTTTCAAGGCTCTGTAACTCACTGATATTTTTATTTGTCATGATAGAAACGCTTCCAAAATGAAGAATATATACGCAAGAGATTCTTTGAAATACTTGGTGAGCATATGAAAGGAAACAAGAGGGTAAATGATATACATACAGAGGTATAAATTACAGATCTACTATATGCCAATATGAAGAGGTGTATCTTATAGTTATACATAAAGGAGCGCGTTTATGACTGCATTTCAATTTTGTTAAGCTACAATTTCTTTGCAGAGGATTTAATATGATCTATTTTTGCCAGGTGAAATCGCTATTTTGCGACCATCAAGATCTTGCAGATGAATTCGCATATTTTCTACCAGCCTCCATAACCTCATTTCTTGTTCCCCATTTTCAAGCTTCTGCAACGATGTTGTCTGAACCTGCCAACATATTGACTTCTGTTAAAGATTCACACAAAGAACACATGGGCAAGGTGTGTGACAATCTGTCATATATATGGCTGCTTTTCCATCCCTCCTTAAGATTTTACTTTTACTAGTTTTCAAATTTTACTTATTATTGATCTGTCTGGTCTTGCAGCAGGGACAAAAATATTTCATATCAAGAGCTTTGTTGGATAGCAATGCTTCGGCACTTTCAAACAATGTTAAAATCACATACAAGCCAATATCAGAGACTCCTAGTTACCGTTTAATATCACAGACTGTAAGAATCTAGAATGCTTTGATATATTAGTAGTCTTCGGTTGCTACTTTTTTGTGCACTTCTTTTCAAGCTATCCACTGGCCTGTCTAGATCTTGCTTCTGTTTCAGCACATTTCATAATTCAGAGATGTTTTATTGAAATTTTCATATAAAATTTGGCTGAAGAATTAACATTAATATCCTTATGTTGCAGTTCAAGAAACCCATGGCCAGATGTTCAGATGGTATTGCAGCAGAGGTATTGAATGATATCTGTGTATCAGTACCACCTGGTGCAAAGGATTACCAAAAACAAAAGCTAGTCAACCGCTATGAGGAGGCCATTTTAAATTGTGAGGATGACAGGTACGACTTAGTTTTAAGGATTGGCAATGTTTTATTCTGTGGAAAATCATGAGCTTTCCCGAGAGCCTATCATTTGGTATTAGGTGCTCCCTATTTCTGAAGATAGCATACATGTTTATTATTTTGTATTTACCATTGTAAAATTTTGAATTTTCAGATTTGAGTTGGATATGCTGATAGAGAATTCAGAAGCTGCAATTAAACGCATACATGACTTACTGGAAAAGGAAAAATATGACAACACAACTCAGACAAGTGCTCATTTCAGAATTGAAGACCACCTGACAGGTAACTTCTTGCAAGGGTTGTAATTAGAGTAATTGGATACTTAGTTTGGTTGGTTGTAATTGTGATGAGTAATGTGTCAAAATTTGGGTATTGTGCAGGTATGGATTTAAGGTGCATTGAGCGCATTTATGGTGATTGTGGGCTTCATATAATAGATCTGTTGCGTGAAAATCCAGATCATTGTTTACCACTGATTGTAAAACGACTTCAGGAAAAGAATGGTGAATGGGTCAATTGTCGGACTGCATTTAACAGAGGTTGGGCAAATGTTTATGCAAAGAACTATAAGAGATCTCTTGACCACATTGGCTCCTGCTTTAAGCAAAGAGATACAAAAAGAATGAGAACCCATTTGCATTTCTGATTTTGAAAATACTATGGGGGAATTGTTGTATATAAAACATTACTTTCTGACTTCTGAAAACAGATGCAAAAAGAATGAGAATCCATTTGCATTTCTGATTTTGAAAATGCTATGGGGAATTGTTGTATATAAAATATTATTTTCTGACTTGTGAAAACATAATTGTGCTTCTCTGAATCGTTTTAGTGCTTCAACTGAATAGCAGAGATATCGGGGGTGCATATCCTGATAGAAGCCTGCTAATTTAATGTTGGATGAGTCTATGATATCGGGGGTACCACCTCCAATATTTGTTCTCTAAGCCTGTTTGGTTGATGTCCAAATTCTTGCTAAAGAGGTGGAATGACTTTCATCTCCATGGTTTTCATAGAGATTAAAGCCATTTGAACTTTGCCGTCGGGTCCAATGCACTCCAAGGTTTGCATGATTAAATTTTTTTATATATCTTGTCGGGTCCGGAGCACTGCTTCGATTTAACTGCTGGAATGTGGATTTACAAATCCATCTTCCAGGTCAACCAAACAGTCCCAAAAAATGAAAACCAGGGTTTGCATAACCAGGCTATGGATAACCATGATTTGTTTCATTTTCCAATTCCGCAACCAAACGGGCAGTGATCAGCCTTCGCCTGAAGTTTGGAAACCATGGTTGTTCCTTATTCGTGATAGTTATAATAACTAACTTTTAACACTTAAGTAAATTTGTCCAAAAAAAACAAAGTTTATTATCTAAAATCCAAAACGAATTTGTCATTGTTTTGCATTCTATCTCTCTCTGTGTTATATTGAATCTTCATGGGAGTTGATTGCGAAGGTAGTAACCAGTCATAAACATATAAGGTTTAGTGAAAATGTGACTGAAGGTTTCTATTAAAAATCTGTGTCAAACATTAATTTAATTATTATTTCAGAAGTCAAATGAAAGAAGATTTTTATGAGTTCTATCTTACACATCAACTATGAATTAGGTGTGGGTTCCATCTTATACATATAAAAGTGTGGCTTTTAATTAATGCATATGAAAGTCTGGGTTCCATCTTACACACCAAATATAGCAATGTCACTTGGTATGTAACTAAACTAGTTATAATTGTGTAACTAAACTAGTTATAATTGTAGACATTTTTAGTAATATTCATCTTAATTAATCAAACAATCTTTATTATGTGATTAATTAGTCTATTTCCTTCTATTTGAATTTCAAATTTAACATTTCCCTCCATTCCCCATAACTTAATAATTTTTATTTATTTGATTATCTAATTTTCCTTTAAGTGTTAATTAAATTATTTTATTATTTAATTAATCCATTTTATCACTCACTGTGTGTCTAACTCTAACTGAGATAGAGCCAGTCTTACCTTGTTTTCATCATCATGAATTAGTCTTGTCCAATCTTGTCTATCCAATATTAATCAGTGTTTTCAATCGTACATTGAAGTCCTAAAATCTATAAAAGGAACCTTGCTTCCACATTATAGAAAAACCACAATCTTTGAATTTTTGTGTATCACAATGATTGGTGCAATTGTGAGAGAAAATATCACAACTGGACGAAAAGAAGGCCAATGGAATATTTTTTAGAGTTTTCTTGCAATTGGTTTTGTTTAATTTCATTTTCCTATGCAAATTTAGTTGTCATCTTCTCATTGATAGGGAAGGATAATAACTTTGAGAATAGGGTTTTGTGGTTACCTTTTTTATCTCATTACATTGGTTTTAATTATGCTTATTATAGTAATTAATCAAACAAAGAAAGTTCGCCTAGTAAGAGAAATAATCCAACCACTAATAATACGTAGAAAACCAATAATGAGATTTGTTGAGAGGCTTGAGAGGGTTGATGACCCTAAAATAAATGAATTATGGGCATTTTCTAGTAGACTCCCACAAGTAAATAAAACTATAGTTCAAGCCTAAAACTCTCTAATGAAGAATTTTAGGAAAATAACACAAGAATATCACCTAATCAAAGAGATGTTGTAAAAATAAAAATAGGTTGTTGAAACCATGAGACACATCCAAATCATTTTTGGATATGAATCAAATAATTCTTCTCCAAATTTTTTGATATGTATCATCATATCAAAATTATTCAAGATATTTTAGGAGAGGAAGATGCTTACTCTCTTTCTATAGATATCACTAGTGAGGAGATCATTTCTACCATTAGATCTTTAAGTAGTGACAAGGCCCCAGGCTTGACAGACTTCCCTCAGAATCTGCCAAGTTTATAGTGAGACAACTTCTAAGGGGACTCTTGGAAGAGATACCCTTATCAAGAACTGGAGGCCAATAAGTCTCCTTAATGTCTCTTATAAAATTTTGGCAAAGATCCTTGCCAAAAGACTTGAAGACTTCCTCCCTAAAATCATTAGTCCCACTCAGATCAATTTTTTAAAAGGAAGATATATACTTAAAAATCAGCTCACCTGTTGGGAGGCTCTAGACTGGGCTAAGGTATCAGAGGTAAGTATGTTGTTGATTTATTATGAGAAAGCCTATGATAGAATTGAATGGGGATTTATTTGGTTAATTAGGGCCTGTTTGGTGCATGACATTAACTTATCCAGAATAGGCCTATTCTAGAATAAGGACCTATTCTCGGATTAATTAATCCTAAAAATGAAAGATGGAATAAGCTATTCTGCGTTTGGATCCCATATTGTAGAAATGGAATAAGGATTATTTTTTATTTTTATAATTAATTTGAACAATATGTATTTTTAACTTGTGTACACCTATACACATACACATATACACACACATCTACATATACACACATATATACACATACACATATATACACATGTGTGTATATACATACATGTGTATATATATACACATGTGTATATACACATGTATATATACACACATGTGTATATATACACATAGGTGTGTGTATATATAGACATATATATACACATGTGTGTATATACACACACATGTGTGTCTATATACACATATATACACATGTGTGTATATACACACACATGTGTGTCTATATATACATGTGTGTATATACACACATGTATATATATACACACATGTATATACACATGTGTGTGTATATACACACATGTATACACACATGTATATACACATGTGTGTGTATATACACACATGTATATACACATGTGTATATGTACACACATGTATATATACATACATGTGTATATACACATGTGTGTATACACACATGTGTATATATACACACATATATATACACATGTGTGTATATACACACACATATATATACACATGTGTGTCTATACACACACGTATATATACACACATG
>MU226717.1:127781-143331 GCA_018584345.1 Thuja plicata | reverse complement strand
TATTAATATAAATTCCTTGTACAAATGAAAATGATTATTTTTGGAAGTGTGATTTTGTGATATTTAAAATCAATAAAAAGAATTTGATAAAATAATTATTGTGTGGTGAAAATATAGAAAAAGATTAAAGAGCAAAATGATGGAAAAAGGTTTGAAGGTAATGGAAAATTTACCTCAGGTTTCTATGATTATCCATATTTTATTGCAAGTTACTTTCAAAGTGTGACGCAGTAATTATTATTTTAAGCCACATGATTGTGAATTTTCATTATGCTTTTTATTTAATCAATTTTACCTCGAGGCCAATTGCAGTTTTTTTTCAATAAAAAATTGTGTGCTTTTTTTTTTTTTTATCTAATTCTAATTCTATGGACCCCCCAAAAATAATCATGTCATATGTAATTAAGAGTTATACAAGATGTCTTTATGGGAATTTGATAGAATATTTAAATTTTGATTTTTTAATAATTATTTTAATCTACTCTTATTTTTATATATTTGTGTTAGTTTTTATCTATTTTTAAATTTATTTATAAAAGCGTCTTAATAAAGATACCAGTTGACAAATTTATTTGAATTTTTAAAAAGTTAAAAGGAAAAAAAAATTAAAAAACTATTAAATTATAAAATGTGTAAAAATATTAAATCAATAAATTAGAATTATGAAAGATATAATTATATAACTATACAATTCTAACTAAAATTATAATAATAAGAAATTAATAGAACTATAATATAAAAAAAATGAAAAATGAAAAATAATAATCTAATAAAATTGTCAAATCAAAAAATCAATCAAATTGTGGGAGAGAATATAAGTTATCAACAATATTAATTTGAAAATGATCATTCTTGCTCTTTTGTGTATAAACCTTAAAAACTAATATTTTATAGAGGAATATAATGTTTCTCATCAACTACAAGTGGTCAAAGATAATATCTTGCTAGCAATTATGCCTCAAACTTGTCCTTTTGACCCCTTGTAACAAAGTGTTGTTGGGCTTGCAACTTTTACCACTCTAAGAAAACTTGATCCAAATGTGGCTAAGAGTAAGAGCATTGGACTCATTCAGCGTTTCTCATTAGTCATCCTTAAAAGGCTCTATTAGAAAAGGACGAGGAACCCAAATTTTCAAATTCCAATTAGGTGGTTGGGCTAGTGACATAGATGTGAAAGAAATGTGTGGGCTAGAAAAGCACACTAGTAAATGAAATATTATGAATTATATTTTGAAGAATTTAGAGACTCCAAAAGGACCCAATGTAAAATTTAAGCTAATTAATAATTATTTTTCCTCTTAATAAATATTTATAAACAACAATCAATTGCAGTAACTAAACATTATAATATAAAAAGAACATAACAATATTTTTACATTATAATTACATCTAAATAACAATATTAGATCAACTAATGCTTAGTCATTACATATATTTATTTTTATCAAATAGAAAATAAGAATTATAATTATAATTATGATTAATTACGGCAAGTACAAGCCACTACGTGGCACTTGTTAGTTTAGTGTTTGAAATTGGATTATTCCTCATAAAAAATATATATTATTTGTAATAGAAATATGTTTTGGATATGACAATTATTACATATATGCACATATGTCATTAAGTTTGGGCTCTAATCTGATATGCATTGTCAAAATTCAAAGTTTAAAAAAATTAGAAGATTTTTTTAGTGCCCAAACCTCCTAGAATATTTTTTCAACCAACTTTCCAGAATTCTTCATAAGAAACACCATTGGTTGTAATTCTAGTAACATTAACATTAATTCTAACCAAACAAAAAAACTAGCTTATATATATATATATATATAAAAAAGCTAATAGCAATGGCGGTGCAACATGGAAGACATTTTATGATTAATGGTTATGGTTAGAGTTAGAGTTAGAGTTAGAGTTAGAGTTAGAGTTAGAGTTAGGGTTAGAGTTAGAGTTAAGGTAAGGGTTTCCAGAATTTATTAAAAAGCACACTTTAACATCTTTCATTACAAATATAAAAACAATCTACTACAGTAATACAACTATAACAAATAAATTTAAAATAAGATCANAACACCATTGGTTGTAATTCTAGTAACATTAACATTAATTCTAACCAAACAAAAAAACTAGCTTATATATATATATATATAAAAAAAAGCTAATAGCAATGGCGGTGCAACATGGAAGACATTTTATGATTAATGGTTATGGTTAGAGTTAGAGTTAGAGTTAGAGTTAGAGTTAGAGTTAGAGTTAGGGTTAGAGTTAGAGTTAAGATAAGGGTTTCCAGAATTTATTAAAAAGCACACTTTAACATCTTTCATTACAAATATAAAAACAATCTACTACAGTAATACAACTATAACAAATAAATTTAAAATAAGATCAAACCAAATCAACATCTCTCACTAAAACCATCCTAAACTACAAAATAGTTTATTTTATTAGATTGTTTTTTTGGCAAGCAACATACAAACCTAAAAACGCTGCATTTCACGTTTGAGCATTTCCTGCATAAATTCTGGAAAAATGAGAAAAATAGAAAATTGCAACGGCTCAATAATCTTGAATACCTAAATTTCAATGAATCTAATAATCCCTTAACATTATAGATTCATTTAATGTTAATAGAGATTCCAAAATAGGTGTTCTTAACTTTCCATTTTACTTTGATTATTAATTTTTGACTTTCCCTTTTACTTTGATTATTAATATTTGAAATATACAAAGTGAGTGTGATATAAGATTTTCTAAATTAGTTTGTATAATTGGTTTGGAAGGGTTTTAATGTAATTTTAAAATTTAAATTATAATTAATTAAATTTTAGTTGTTAACTCAATATATTATTATTCTAATATTTTTTTAAATTAGTAATTATATTAGATTTAATTTAATGTATAAAGTAAAAGTTTATATAATTTTATTATTTATATTTTTAATTATAAATTTAAGTACAATAAACTATTAATACTATTTGGATAATGATTCAATCCTAATTACTATTCTTAATTTTAAGCTTTGCTTTCTTATGCACGAATATTTGAACAACTGGCAAGAGGTAAAATATAAGAGAGCAAGGAAGAACGAATTCCTCATGGGCAATCATAGAGAACGGGGAGAGATTACCTTTATACTACTCATAGTCTCATCCAACTAACAGATTTGTTGTGGAAAAGGATTGGAATTCTTATCACATCCAAAGGCAACATAAACTAAGGCCATTCAACTAGGGAATTATCAACCCTAATACCACTCAAATCCTAAAAAGCAAGGACAATAACATAAAACCTGATCCACAAAATATATATCCTAAAGGCGATTTAAGGGCTAGAAGAGCTAAAAACCCACAACAAATCCAAAGGGGGGATTACAAAGCATTAGTAATCCACAATAAAACATTGGATGCAAAACGGAAGCACTATAAATCACATGGGGTTTTTACAAGATGGAGTGGAACAGGGAAAAACATTAACAATATTGCAAGTTGGTGGAAATGTGCATTCCCTAGCCAGGTAAGTATATATACCCTTACAAATAACTTCTTATATATAGATTATAAAAAAGAATCAATAAAAATGGAATTTTTGAGTGGTAAACCAGTAATTTATAAAGGTTTTAACTTTCATTTTGTAGACTGGCAACCTAATTTTGATCCCAAAACATATCAATCGAAAACATGCCCCAAATGGATTAGAATCTCTTATCTGTCGGTTGAGCTACTACATTTTGAAACACTAGAAGAAATAGGAAATACCCTAGGAGCATTTATAGGTCTAGAAGGGAACTATGATAACTCTACACAAGTCAAATTATTAATTGACATAATGATGTAGGAGCATCTTGGGTCATTGGAAATCCTGCTCAACCAAAAAGATGTTTTCTTTATTTCTTTAGTTTGTTCTCTGTTGCTCGGGTTCTACTGCTCGGGAATGCTTGTCCCTGACGCTCGCATTCTTTCTTTACCAACGAGTTTCCGTGATGTCTTTACCGATGATTTTTTTGATGCTCAGGTATACCCTACCAACGGTTGCTGATTTTTGTTGTTCATCTGCCCGAGATGATTATTTTGGGAGTTGAATCTTTGGCTAACTTCTTCATTTAATTTATGTTGCTGAGTTAATTTGGAATCTCTCATTAGGATCTGTGTGGACCTAAATTTGGGTCTCTCTTATGGATTTGAGTGCCAACTTCCTTGTTGGGCTCTTGTATATATTTGGTTGTATGTTCTTAGTTTAGGAATCATTCTTAGAGCAAGAAAGCAAATGTTTATATATTGAGATCGAAGGTCTGTGTGCTTTGTTGTATGAAGATCTTATTGTAATTCATTATATATGTGGTTGAAACCAGGACGGCCTTACAGCCTGACATATAATGATTTTGATCAAGTTAATGTAAAGGATCTTTGTGTTTTCTTCTCTCACTATGTTGTTTGGCTTTTGCATTGTGTCTACAAGCTGGTTTGGTAGTTGGGTGAGTCTCAAGCCCCTCCTATTACTATCCCTCCTTGTATCAGGTGGTATCAGAGCGTGGTGAGATCTAAGTTCCTTATTAAAACCCTAACCCTAGTTGGTATTTTTGTGGGGTAGCAGATTGTGTTCTGACCTACAATTGCAAAGGGATTCAAGATGGTTCATGGGAGAGGAAATGCGGATCCAGGTCTAGCTGATATGCTTAGACAGATGAATGCAAGATTGGAAGTTGTTGAGACAGCCCAACGTAGTAGAAGACATCTTAAAGATGTTAGTGAGGATGAGTTTGAAGAGGTTCAAGGTGAAGCTGCACCTACGCCTGTGATGGACTGGGAAGAAGAGAGATTCTTGAGAGCCTTGACAAGTTTGAAATCCACGCCTCCATTTAATCCTCCTGAGTATAGTGGAAAGCTGGATTCTGATGAATTTATTGACTAGATAACAGAGATGGACAAATATTTTGAATATGAGAATGTGGCAGAGAATAAGAAGGTGAAGATTGCAAGCACAAAACTGAAAAGGTCATGCATCCCTATGGTGGGAATATCTGCAATTGGATCGAAAGAAGAAAGGTAAAGACAAAATCAAGGTATGGGAAAAGATGGTAAACAAATTGAAAGGCAAGTTTCTACCTTGTGATTATCAGATTAACCTAATCCGGTGAATGTAAAGTTTGAATCNGAAAAGGTCATGCATCCCTATGGTGGGAATATCTGCAATTGGATCGAAAGAAGAAAGGTAAAGACAAAATCAAGGTATGGGACAAGATGGTAAACAAATTGAAAGGCAAGTTTCTACCTTGTGATTATCAGATTAACCTAATCCGGTGAATGTAAAGTTTGAATCAAAAAGAAAAATATGTGAAAGACTATACTGAAGAATTCTATAGATTGGACATCAAATCTAAACATGTTGAAGATGAAGTGGAAAGAGTAGCAAGATACCTGAATGGCTTGAGAAGTTCTATACAAGATGAAATCAGTTTGGTCAAGATGGAGAGCATTGAGGAGGCATACCAATTTTCCCTAAAAGCTGAGGAAAAGTTGAACACAAGATATGAACAAAGGAAAAGAGGAAGAGGTGGTAGATTCCCTGGAGGAAGAGGCAGATCTCATGGTGAGAACAGTAGATCTGAACCAGACAAGTCAAATTCAGACACATCTCAAGACAAAGGAAAGACTGAATGGAAAGGTGGAAATTCATACTGAGGAATACGTAATAACTCCAAAGGTGGTTATAACAGAAAAGGATTACAAGTTACTTGTTACAACTCTGGTGAAGAAGGACATAAATATTTTGAATGTACGCATGCAAGAAAGAAAGGTAGTAGTAGCAGAAATGCATTGGTGAAAGAGGAGTCACCAAATGAAGCTGAAAAGGAAGGAAATTTCATGATCTAAAGGATACTATGGAGTGAGAAGGATAAGCAAGATCTAATCAGAAAAATCTTGTTCAAGACCAGATGTAGAGTTGTAGACAAAGTTTGGAAAGTAATTGTTGACAATGGAAGCTCAGAGAATCTGGCATCTAAGGAAATGGTTGCAAAGTTGCAGTTGGAGAGGATGAAACATCTGAAACCCTATCAGATCTCATGGATCAAGGATGATCTTACATTAATGGTGAGTGAATAATGTTTTGTGAAGCTGAAAAATTGGAAAGTATTATGATAAGATGTTGTGTGATATTATGCCTATGGATTTTTTCATATCTTGTTGGGTAGACCTTGGAAATATGATAGATATGCTATACATGATGGAAGATTGAATAGATACTCTATTTGGGTTGATGGTAAGAAGCAAGTTTTGTTACCTTTGATTGAAGAATTTGTTGGTGAGATATGTACATCTGTGAAATTTTGTCTGATGGAAGGTAGACAGTTTGTTAAAGATTTGAAAATAAATGATATATGTTATGCTTTGATTCCTAACAAACCGAGTAAGAATACCAAAAATTAATTTCCTACACAAGTTGAAAAGTTACTCACTGAGTACAAGGAGATAATTTTAGATAATGTACCTGATGGTTTGCCACCAATGAGAGATATCAGTCACTGTATGGATATGATTCATGGAGCTAGTTTACCGAACAAAGCACCACATAGGTTAACACCGACCGAAAATGAAGAGCTTAATCGACAAGTTCATGAATTGTTGAACAAAGGCTTGATCCGAGAAAGTTTGAGTCCATGTGCAGTACCTGCTGTGTTGGCACCTACGAAGAATGAAGAATGGATAATTTGCACTGATTCCAGAGCCATTAATAATATCACAGTAAGTATAGGTTTCCTATACTGAGAATGGATGACATAATGGATTTTTTGAGTGGAGCAAGATATTTTACCAAAATTGATTTGAAGAGTAGATATCATCATATCAAAATCAGAGAAGGTGATGAATGGAAGAATTCTTTCAAGACAAAGGAAGGTTTGTATGAGTGGTTGGTTATGCCTTTTGCTTTAACTAATGCACCAAGTACTTTTATGAGGTCGATGAATGAAGTTTTGAAGAAATTCTTAAATCAATGTGTGATTGTATACTTGGATGATATTTTGATATTCAGTAAGACTAGAGAAGAGAATTTGATACATATAAGGCAAGTATTGCAAAGATTGAAAGAGGAAAAGTTGCTGATAAATCTAAAGAAATATTCCTTTACGAAAGAAGAACTTGTGTATTTGGGATTTGTGATTTTAGTTGATGGTTTGAAGATGGATCCAGAGAAGGTTGAAGCTATACTGAGTTGGCATACACCTAAAAATTTCACTGAGGTAAGATCGTTTCATGGATTGGCAAGTTTTTACATGAAATTTATCAGAAATTTCAGTTCTATTTGTAATGCTATGACTGAGACAATGAGGGGAGATAAAAGAGAATTCAAGTGGACACATGGAGCTGATAAGAGTTTTGTAGCTTTGAAGCTGAAGGTTGCTGAATTACCTGTGTTAGCCTTATCTAATTTCAATAAGGTATTTCAAGTTGAATGTGAAGCTAGTGGAAGTGAAATTGGATTTGTGTTGACTCAAGAAGGTAAACCTATTGCTTTCTTTAGTGAAAATTTGAATGATGCAAAAAGGAAATATTTTTTCTATGATCAAGAGTTCTAAGCTATTGTGCAAGCTATGAAGAAGTGGAGAGATTATTTGATGCCAAATGAATTTGTGTTGTATACTGATCATAAGGCTTTACATATTTCGGTAGTCAAAATAAGTTGAATCATAGACATATGAAATGGGTAGAGTATTTGTAGAGCTTTGCATTTGTGATTAAGCATAAGAGTGGAGTTTCTAACTGAGTTGTTGATGCATTGAGTAGAAGAAGATCTTTTTTGACTGAAATGAGAATTGAAGTTCTTGGTTTTGATGACATGAAGAATTTGTATGAAAGTGATCCTAATTTTTCACAGCAGTGGAGAGTGTGTAGAGAACCTAATTCAAACCAATCAAGTAAGTATGAAGACTATTTCATTCAGAAAGATATGTTTTTCAAATGTATTCAGTTGTGTATACCGAGAGGATCAATGAGAACTAATTTTCTTAAGGAAAAACATAGAAGTGGATTGGCTGGACACTTTATTACATTGTCCCTCAGAGAGCATCTTGGAATACATAATTTTCCCCCTTTGAATAACAAAGAATTTTGTATCAAAAATTCTAAAAATTTAGTGTGATATGCATCCATAAGTTTAGTGCAAACTTGATATGCTTCTCCAAAGTCTACATCTCCCTCATATAGATCCTTCAAGGAATATGTTGCAATGTTCTAAATTTGGATTTCCTATACAAAAGATATCCTTCTACTTAAGGCATATGCAACCTTATTTTCCCAGATCTTTTTGTGTTTGATTGTAAAGGTATAAGCTTGTAGTTTCTCTACCCACTTCATGTGCCTGCAATTTATTTTATCTTATCCATTCAAGAAGCTTAACGCATGGTTATCCAGATATAAACAAAAAATTCTTTAGGTAGGAGATAGTGTCTCCACTATTTCAATGCTTTGACCATTGCATACAACTCAAGATCATAAGTAGAATACTTATTTTTAGCTTCATTCAATTTTTCTGAAAATAAAACTATAGGTCTACCATCTTGACTAATTACTACCTCTATTTCCAAATTGCTTGCATCAGTTTCAACAGTAAAAACCTTTTTTAATTCAGGGAGAACTACAATGGGAAATTGTGTCACTCTAGATTTGAGATACTCGAATACTTCATTGGCTTCTTCATTCCAAGAGAAATTTACCTTTTGTTCTCCTTTGATGGTGTAAAATATAAGTGTGCATATATGACTGAAGCTCTTTATGAATTTTCTGTAGAGGGTGGCTAAACAATGGAATCTCTTCACATCACTAGCTTTCTTAGGAGGTGGCCAATTGAGTATGCCTTCTTCCTTTTTAGGATCCATCTTAAGAGTGCCTTCAGAAATGAAAAATCCAAGAAATATTAGTTCCTCCTACATAAAAACACATATATCCAAATTTATCATCAAATTGTGTTCAATAAGCCTCCTCAAGACTTTTTTATATGTTTCAAGTGTTCTTCCCTGCTCTTGGTATAAATTAGTATGTCATCCAAGTACACAAGAATGAATTCACCAATAAAAACAATAAAGACTTCATTCATAAGCCTCATAAATGTGCTTGTTGCATTGCTCAAGCAAAATGACATGACAAGCCATTCATACAGTCCCTCTATGGTTTTGAAGGCTATTTTCCACTCATCCCCAGGCCTAATTCTGATTTGATGATAGCCTAACTTAAGGTCTATCTTGGAAAAATAAGAAGCACCCTGTAATTGATCCAAAAATCTTCAATTCTAGGGATGGGGAATCTATATCTTATTGTGATTTTCTTTAGTAATCTATAATATTTATAGAGCCTCTACTTTCAATCCTTCTTATGAGCCAATACTAATGGTATTTCACGTGGGTTGATACTCTTTTGTATGAGGCCTTTATCAATAAAATATGTAACTTGTCTAGAGATTTCTGCATTTTGGGTTGGTGTCATTTTGTAAGAAGCCTTATTGGGCAGGGATGAGCCTGGTATTAAGTCTATTTGGTGACTTGTGTATCTCATGGGTGGGAGGGTATGGGAAAAATCATCTACAACTCCCCCATGATAAGTATCCAACAAATTCTATACCTCCTTGAAAATTTTCTTCTTCTATGTAGTAACTTATTTCTCCTTTGGTTTTTGGATCAAGTCATACCCTATGTTTGTTCTTTATTGGTTTTAATGATCTCCTTTCCTCCTACCAAAGTGGCTATGGTTTCATTTGTTTTGTCACCCTTGACTTCCTTAAGAGGTTTCATAGTGTACTTCTATCCATCTTTCATGATTGTGTATGTATTCCTCTTCCCATCATTGTGGGATTCCTGTCAATTTTCCAAGGATGACCTACGAGTAAATGGCATGCATCCATTTCCACTATGTCACATAAAAAATTTTCCTTATAATCCCCAATTGAAAATTATACCCAAGACTGTTCATATACCATAGTTTTTTTGTTATTTTTTAACCAAGGTACTTTATAAGGACAAGGATGAGGTATTCTATTTAATTTTAACTTCTCCACCATTTCAATAGACACTAAGTTATCTATTGAACTTGAATCAATTAAGAGTTTACATACCTTGCCATGGATCTTACATGCAGTCCTAAATACTGTATTTCTTTGAGATTGTTCTTGGTTGACTGGGACCTTCAATAGTGTCATCTTCATCATAAGGCACATCCCTTCTTTTAGATCTAACACTTTTGATGGAGAGTTCACAATCTGAGCATCATCTTGTACAAGTTGTGTTCTTTCCCCTTGTATTTTTGATCCTATCCTCTCTGGACATCTGTGGGTAGGGTGACTGATCTGATTGTAATTATAGCACCTAAAGGGACCTCCATTCCTTCCTCCAAATCTACATTTTCTATTTGATTTTCTTCCTCTAAAAATTCCTCTAGAACTACCCTCTCCTTGAGAGTTTTCTTGATTAGTATCCGTATGGAATCTAAAGTTCTTTCCGCTTCCACCAAATGGTCCTCTCTTCTAGGATTCCTTCCTCTTCCTTTTTTATTTTGTTCTTGTCTTCTTTTGACCTTATCCTCCACATTTAAATCTAATTGATAGCATTTGTTAACTGTATTAGGGAACGATAGGTTCAATTCCTCTTGTATATTCATCCTAAGGTAGTTAAGATATGTTGATACCTTCACACTTTCACTCTCTACTAGTTTTGACCTTAGGCATAACCTTTGAAATTGTTCAGTGTAGGTGTTTACATCAATCTCCTTTTGTCTGAGATTTTTTTCTCTTTTTGTGTAGTTGGACTTAATAGTCCTTAGGCATGTATGTCTCCTTGACCTTGGAGACCATATTCTTCCATGAAGCAATCATGCTCCTTTCTTTCATTGTCCTTTCTCCTTGAACAAAGCTCCACCAAGGGTTGCCCCCTTCAACTTGGACTTAGCTATCTTAAATTTTTTACTCTGAAGTGTACCCTCACATTCAAAGTAATTCTCCAAGGACTCTATCCAATCCATAACTATATCTGCATACATTCTTCCTCCATAGGTGGGTGAATTAGATTTTCCTTCCATGGTTCTTCCTCCCATGGACTTAAGGGCTTGTATGAAGGGCCTCTGGTCTATAGGAATCTCCTCTTCTTCCTACTCAGGGATATATTCCTCTTCATCCCTTTATTCTTCCACTTCAGAGGTCTTCAAAACTTTGTTCATTTTACCCTTCAACTTCTCCATCTCTTCTTTTAACCACCTATTTTCTACCCCTTGATCTTGCACTATCTTGGCAAGCTCGACATTGGTTAATTTAGGAGGCATATTTGGAGCCTCACTCTCTATATCTTGTACTAACATGTACAATAAATTTCATAAAGATCCTCCACACCCTCTAATACCACTTAATGTAGAGGTTGGTAGGGTAATGTTGGCAAATAAGCCCAACACCTACTTTGAATGTTCTTCTATCCCTACACCCCAATATGACTATCACTTGGGTTCTCTGCTTTAATTTGGACTCAAGAAAAACACCACCATCCTTTGACAGTTTTACCAAATTCTTTTTGAATACTAGGGCATCAACTAAATATGTTGATCACACTAGGCTAGTGTATCCGAAAGTTTAAACCACAACTCTCTTCAAAGTCCTTCCATCCCACATGGGTTTGTGCACTACTTCTCCAATATTTACCATAGGGAGTAGATTAAGCTTATAAAAATCCCAAATTTCCAAGTTAGGATCCACTGAGGGCTTGTACAAAGCCCTAGTGGTCTCAAGGATCAGATTGCTCCACTAGGCCTAATTAGACAGGCCTCCCTAGTAGCCCTAGGAATGGGGTTTTCCTGAGATAATTTTTGTTTCTTACAAAGTCCCTAAGAAAAAAATAATAGTTTTGAGTACCCTTTTGGGAGATGTCTCTAACACCAAATCCTTAGACTCCAACACTTCCACTGCACCACAAATTTTACACAAAGTGTAAAGGCCTAAAAGGGCTAATAAGGTCTGGTCTCCAAAGAAATTCCTCAAGGATTGATTGAACAACTCAAACCAATACTTATAACACATGTGTATATCCCCAGTAACCTCCAATCCAACATAAAATTAATCCTAACCACTCCCTATGAGTTTTTGTGCATTAATTTGCAATTGACAGTAACCAAGCACATAGAGATGCACAACTAGGGCTTGGTGGAAAAGTTGTCAAACGGGCTCCTCCTTCTCTTCCCTTCTAGAATAATAGAGTACACTACCCCTAATTTAATTTCACAAAGGGCCATGAGAATCCCACTATGGATTTTAAAGTTAGGGGCACATCTTTGCAACACCCAGATGAAGCGAGGGTTTCCAGACCAGTCTTGAAAGAACAAAGGATATCTCTCCTTAACCTTCACCAAATCCAATAAAAATAGTTGCATTAGAGACTAAACTCAATATAATACCAAAATATGGAGGGATTCAACACCCTTCAATCATAGAGTGGTTGGTCAGTACAAAAAACTAGAGATATTCCAGAAAAAAAATATTTTATTTATTCAACCTTGCCACCGATTGTTGAATACATGAACAACCCTTTCATATTCAACACAATTTTATATATACACCCCTAAGCCAACATCCATAACCAATTTTCAAAGCTTGGATCCATTGGGGGGTCTTTATGAAAAAGTTGCAAAAGTTTTTGAGCAACTTTTGCAACTGTTACAACTTTTGAACAACCTTTCTCCCTAGGACCTATTAGGACCCTAGATGGACTCGACATACCCAAAACCATTCTTTGGATTATTTTGAAATATAGGAATGCCAGCTTATTTAATGGTAAAATTAGAACTCTTATTAAGTCTCAAAGGAGACTCATATATATAATATTGAAACACAGGTCTCTATTACAATTAGAATAAATAGGAAGAAGTTTGAGGATCTTTTGCAGTATGGTATAGTCAGACTAGGGAAGTGGGAGATGTCCCATGGACATACATGGGTCCGGTGCTCAGAGGAGACATCTCAGCTCGAGATTTCATTGGAGAACTTTGTGGCAGAGTTGAACACCCTTAGGGAAAGATAGAACAAGGAAGCAGAGGAACCTTTGGTGGTTGTCTCCCTAATTTCCATCCCACCGGCACCAGGAGAGTAGAGTCATCAAATGGATGGAGGCCCACCTTGGATGTGTGACTTGGGTGGATAGGATAGGTGCTTAGGTTTCATTTTAGTCATATTATTAGTTGTTGAAATATACAAACTAAGTGAATTATAATTTTTTCTAAATTAGTTTGTATGATTGATTTGGAAGGATTTTAATGTAATTTTAAAGTATAAAATATAATTAATCAAATTATAATCAATAACTAAAAATATCATATAAAAATTATTCTAATAATTTATTTAGAATCATAATAATTTTAGATTTAATTGAATATATAAAATTAAATTTATCTAATTTTATCATGATGTCTTTAATCAACTACTAATACTATTTAGTCAACATCATACTTATAAAAAAACACCAACCTTGGAATACAATGACCTATTGGTGCCTTCTATTTTTTCAAAACAAATGAAATAAATAGAATACTAATGAAAACTTTAATTTACATTTAAATTTTTATTTTAACTTTAAAATGTTATAAAAGATACATAATTTCACTCATTCAAACGCCAAGTAAGGTAGGGTGAAAGTGGTTGTGGGTATTTTGTCTTTACAAATCAAAAATAGTAATAATCGTATAAATAAAAATAAAAAAGAAAAATCTTATAATATAGTAGGTTATGGACACATTATAGTAGAATAGTTTTTCAACTTTCCGAATGATTATAAAAAAACACTATTAGGTGAATGGAGGATCACGGTGGACCAAATAATAGAAGTAGGAAAACAAAAATATTCAAAATAGCAAAAGGAATGTTTGATTTTTTATTTGTGTCAAATAAAAATTATATTTTGCTTTGGTAAAATCAAAGCAAATTGGATATTCCTTATAAAAAAAATTGGATATCATTTATAATGGAAATCTGTTTCATATATACATTATACATGCATAATTTTGGCATTAAGTTTGGATTCTAACCTAATAGGCAATATAAAAATTTGAAGGAAAAAGAAAATTTAGGAGAAGTTTAGTGCTTAAAACTCCTAGAATACTTTTGTGACCAGCTTCTCAGAATTCTTCATAAGAAACAACATTAATTACTTTAATTCTAATCAAGGAGAAAGATAAGTACAATGATAAAACAAACCAAATATTCAAAAACAAAAAAAAATTCAAAATTTTCTATAATCAATACAAAAATATAGAATAATCTACTACATAGAGCATTCATCATGAAATTTAATCCTCAGGAAATCTGTGTATAAGACCCCAACTTTTTTAGCCAATGAGATAGCTCTATATTAATATTCTTAATTTATAAATGTAAGAAATATGCATGTATACTATAATGATATAAATATAAAAATAAATTTAAAATGGCATCAAACAAATCAACAACTCTCACCAAAACCTTCTTATTTTTTTTTAATTGAAATTACAAATTTCATTTTTTTATTATATTTGATTAATTCCAAACAATATTGGAACTTTTTTTGAAACATATATTAAATTATTAAAAAAAATTAGGAACAAAAGAATTCAAAGATCATGAATGTCTCATTTGCCTTCCCAACTATATTGTAAGAAAGGCTCTTCTCTATTTTAAAAAAATAAAAAAAATATTATTTATTAATTTATAGAAGACATTTATTGTGCTATAAAAGAGTGTACATCTCTTACCTATTCTAAAATATGAACTTAATGACCTCTCTTTTAAAAATATAAATTGTGACTTTTTTTAAAAAGTAAATTCTATACTATTAGACTACATCTATACAAAATCTTATCAAAATTGGAACCATAAAATCATATCAAATCTTATAACTATACAAGAATCATATCAAATTTCAAATTTCCAGACATAAAAGCCGTATCAAATCTTACAACAACACGAAATCATATCAAGTTTGCAGCCATAAGAGTATCAAATATCGTTTGCTACTACAGTAGAATGAGAGAAACCACCTTCATTTTTCTGGTTTGATTTGATCGCTTAGAGTAGAATCCGCTCTGTCTTTCTGTAAAAGAAAGTAAGAATAAAACACAAATCCACAAATCATTCTTCAAATGTTCTTTTATTGAATTTAGGTATGATTATGCTTCTATTTCTGTGGGTAAATGAAGCTCTTCATAACCTTCCCTAAAACTGTCATTAATTAGTTTTTCTGACCATGAGGATTTCACGGTTAACCTGAATAAGATTTCTGTCATTTGTGCTCGTTGATGTCAGTTTTAGATTCGCTGAAGGTTATCGAGAGCTTTGTTTACCGCAGAAATTAAAGCTCAATCGTATCTAATTTCAGTAAAAAGCATTTCAAGAATGACAGAGCAAAATATACAGAGTTTATTCAAATCCTCAATGATTTTAGGTCAAAGACGTATGTAATCATTTCAAATCTTTATTTGGTATAATGAATACATAAACTTGAGCTTCAAAAGTTCTAGTGTACCGGATTATTACCAGATTGAAAGAGCTGTTTAAGAGC
>MU226717.1:93901-108236 GCA_018584345.1 Thuja plicata | reverse complement strand
TCAGTGTATTAGATAATGAGAAAGGGAGAGTATTGACAAGATTCAATTTGCTGAAAAGCTTTATCACTCCTAAGTTATCAATACTTGAGGTTCATCTCTCAGACTTGGAGAAAGTGACAGATTCACTAGATAAATCTATGCCCACAGACTTAAAAGAATCTTAGACCACATCATTTTCACTTAATGGCTTAATTCACATTAGCCAAATTTTGTTCAAAACATGGACTGCGGAAGTGAAGATCTTGGAAGATTCCTTTCAGGATATTTTGAAACTGGTGAGAAAGAACTAAAACCTTTTGTTGTATATGCACCTTTGTCATTTTTTTCAAACGGGGAGAAGAAAAAAATATAGATTTATATATAATAAAAAAAATTATATAGGAAAAGAAAAGAAAAGAAAAAAGAAAAAGAAAGGAAGATTATAGAGGAGACAGATTTGTTGGAACACTTATTCTTTTTTTTTTCAAGTGTTGGCATCAATGCCAAAGGGAGATATTGTTGGAAAGTAATCAATTTTGTGTAAATGTGATTTAATTTTTGGTTTTCATTTATGGCAACACATCTGGGTTTCAAATCGATTCCAGAAAAGATGAGTTTTGGTGATTCAGAAATTGACTAAGTGTAGAAGCAGAGATACATAAGTGTTTTGGATGATGAAGACCGAGATAGATGATTTAGGGAAAGTGAGCTTAGAGGGAGACATTATGGGGTATGTATGACCTCCACCTAAGATTGATTTTTTTTTGGTTGAGTCCACGGTGAGTTAGACTGAATTGAAGTCAGATAGACTACAGCAGAACAATGAAACAGAGCAGTTTGATAATAGCAAAGATTGAGGGAGTTTGGCTTGGACTCCAGGAAATCAAAGTTGCATTTTGGTTGTTGATAACCTCCACATTGACTATGCAAGAGCGTTGACTATGCATTTAGTGTTTACTATATTAAATGTATTTTGTATTGAAGGTCGACTTAGTAATATTTGTAATATTCATATTAAGAGCTGACTTTGTAAAGGTGTGAGATATATATATATATATATATATATATATATATATAAGATATTTTTGATAAAGATAAGTTGTGTTGTTGGTGAATGGTTAGTTGGGCAGTTGGATAATTTTTTGAGCGAATAGAAGAAAAGAGAATGACAGAGATCACTGAAGAACATTAAAGGGACTATCTAAGCACCAGTGTTTCTTATTTTTTTCATGACTGAGAACACTTTGTAACCTAAATTATATTGTAAGAGTTGTAAGCTCAGTTGGCCCCTAACAGGGTGTTGTGAACCTTTAAAAGGGTTGTTATTCCTTTAAAAAGGAAATGTGTTGTGTAATATTCATCTCGTAACAGGGCTAGGTCTCCTTATAGGGACATTATACTTTATTACATGCTTGTGGGTACCATCCCCACCGGGGTTTTCCCTTGGTCAGGGTTTCCTCAAAAAAAAAATATGGTGTTATGAGTATTGTGTCATTTGCTTATGTTCTTTTCTTTACTACAAGTTTATGGTTGATATTTAAATGGTTGAAGAATTTAATTAAGTGCTATAATACTGATTCACCCCCCTCTCTCAGTATTATCCAATCCTAACAATCACTTCTTTTGTTTTCACTTGTTCTCTTAAGTAATGATACTTGATAGCAATATGCTTAGTCTTAGCATGCATGAATGGGTTCTTTGATATGTTTATTGCACTGGTATTATCACATTAGATAATCATTGGTTCAAGAATATTCATATTCATACCTTCCAGCAACTGTTTGATCCATGCAATATTTGAGCAGTTTGTAGTAGCAGCCACATATTCTGCTTCTATAGTAGACTGTTAGAGGCATCCTTGCTTCTTGCTGATCCATGTGACAAGTCTGTCACCCATGAAGAATACTCCTCTAGTTGTGCTCTTTCAATCATCTATGTTTCCATCCCAATTAGCATTTGTATAGACTTGAAGCTCAAATTTACCCTTTTTGTTATACCATAAGCCATAGTCCTCGGTGTTCTTTAGATATCTCAGAATTCTCTTGATAGCAGTCATGTGTGATTCTTTGGGATTATCATATAATCTTGCAACTATTCCAAATGCATGTGCTATATCTCATCTAGTATGAACACCATATATTAGTTTGCCAATCATTGATATATAAAAGGTCTGATTTACCTCATTTGACTTATCTTCCTTTATCAGCTTACATTCGGTTTCCATAGGTGTTTCAATTGGCTTGGAATCTTCCATCTTGAATATCTTTAACACTTCCTTGATGTAGTTGGATTGAGTAATATATATGCATGCATCTTGTTGAAGAATATGTAGACCAAGAAAGAATTTGATCTCCCCAAACATAGACATTTCAAACTCTTTTCTCATTTAATTATCAAAGGATGTACATAATATTTCATTTCCCCCAAATATGATATCATCAAAAAATATTTCAACAATCAGAATGTTACCATCGGTATCTTCTTTTAAGTACATATTGTTTTCACTTGTTCTTACAAATTCAATGCTTATGAGATAGGAGTGAAGTCTTTCATACCATGCTTTAGGTGCTTGTTTCAATCCATACAAGGCTTTATGTATTCTACATACCATGTTTCTCTTGTCTCGATCAACAAACCCTTCTTTTTGTTCAATGTACACCTCTTCTTCCAGTATTCCATTTAGGAATGCAGATTTGGCATCCATCTGGTATACCTTGAATCCTTTGTATGCAGCATAAGCAACTAAGATTCTAACTCCTTCTAGTCTAGCAATGGGTGCAAATATTTCACCATAGTTAATACCTTCTTCTTGTGCATACCCCTTGCATACTAATCTTTCTTTGTTTCTTGTGACTTCTCCATTCTCATTCAGCCTGTTTCTGAATATCCATTTGGTATCGATGACATTCTTGTCAACTGGTCTCAATACTAGTGTCCATGTCTTGTTCTTCTCAATCTATTATATTTCTTCATTCATATCACTGACCCATTCTTCATTTTCAAGTGGAGTATTAACAGATTTAGGCTCAAAATTGCAAAGTAAACATCTAGTGTTTAGTGACTTACTTCTTGTTCTCATTCCAACCTTCTTGTCTCCTATGATTTGATTCTATTGATGATGTCTTCTGACATACTTGGCAAGTTCTGGTTCAGCTCTTTGTCCATCATTCTGATCATTATCTTAACCTTCATTCTAATCTCCATCGCTCGGAACATCGTCTTGAGTATTTCCCTGATTTTTGGGAATTGTAGCCCGATGCTCGGGTGCAATGTTATGTTGCTTAGGAGCGATACATTGTTTCTCAGGCAGAGTGCTAGGTTCTTTAGTGTAAACAAACCTATTGTATTCTAATGGTTCTTTTCTACTTTCCTTATCATTCTTCTCTGCAAATTCATCTATTCTTACATTTGCACTTTCAATGATCTTGTTAGAGGACTTGTTAAGACATTTGTAATCCTTGCTTTTGGTGGAATACCCTATAAAGATACCTTCATCACTTTTGGAGTCAATATTTCCATTTCTTTCATCTTTCAAAATATAACATTGACTTCCAAATATTCTAAAGTAACTTACATTGGGTGCACGTAACCATACCATAGCTCATAGGGTGTCTTCTTTGTGTCCTTCTTCAATTGTACTCTATTCAAAGAGTAGACAGCAGTATTGATAGCTTCCCTCTAGAAATTCTGAGTGATGCTTTTCTCAATCAGCAGTCTTCTTGCACAATCAACAATTGATCTATTTCTCTATTGATGATGTCTTCTGACATACTTGGAAAGTTTTGGTTCAACTCTTTTTCCATCATTCTAGTCATTATCTTAACCTTCATTCTGATCCCCATTATCTTAACCTTCATTCTGATCCCCATCACTCAAAACATCATCTTGAGTATTTTCCTGATTTTTGGGAATTACAGCCTGATGCTCGGGTGCAATGTTATGTTTCTAGGGAGCGATACACTTTTGCTCGGGTAGAGTGTCAAATTATTCAGTGTAAACAAACCTATTGTATTCTTCTAGTTTTTTTCTTCTTTCCTTATCATTCTTCTTTGCAAATTCATCTATTCTTACATTTGCACTTTCAATGATCTTGTTAGAGGACTTGTTAAGACATTTATAAGCCTTTCTTTTAGTGGAATACCCTAGAAAGATACCTTCATCACTTTTGGAGTCAAGATTTCTATTTTTTTCATCTTTCAAAATATAACATTAACTTCCAAAGATTCTGAAGTATCTTACATTGGGTGTGTAACCATACCATCGCTCATAGGGTGTCTTCTTTGTGTCCTTCTTCAATTGTACTCTATTCAATGTATAGATAGCACTAGCGATAGCTTCCCTCCAGAAAGTCTGAGTGATGCTTTTCTCAATCATCAGTGTTCTTGCACAATCAAAAATTGATTTGTTTCTCCTTTCAGCAATTCCATTTTGTTGTGGTGTTCTTGGTGCAAAAACCTGTCTTTTAATTCCATGCTCATTACAATAGTTAGTGAATTCATATGAAATAAATTCCCCTCCTCTATATGGTCTTAAGCATTTCAATTCCTTACCACTTTTTTTTTTACCATAGCCTTATACCATTTAAACATCTTGAATGCTTATGATTTATCTTTTAAGAACATAACTATCATCATTCTAGAGAAATCATCTACAAAGAGAATGAAATACCTATCTCTATAGTAGCTCTTTGTCCTCATGGGTCCACATAAATCAGTATGGACTAACTCTAGAATTGCATTGGATGTATGGGCTTTACTCTTGAAACTAGACTTTGTCATCCTACCTTTTTGACAATTCTTGCACATGATATGTTCGAGCTTTGACATGCTCGGTAAGCCTCTTACTCTTCTTTTAATTCTTATCTTTATCATGTTGTCAAAATTCACATGACATAATCTCTTATGCCACAACAATATGTCTTCACTTCTAGCCATTAAACAAGTGGTGTTGATGTCATCAAGATAGAAAAGGTTGTTAATCCCTAAGTTTTGTTGATGATTAGTGACCAACACTTAGTCATTTACTTAGGTAGTTTTAGTTGGTCATCACCGTGGCCAAGATAAACATTAAAGGTCAAGAAACATTGCTAAGCAAGTCTTAGGTTTCCAAGTTACATCATGCCGAGCCGAGTAGAATATTAAGTGTCGAGCGACAGAGATGTTAAGTGTCGAGCAGAACAGCTTTTGCATACCTGTCAGGATTGATTCAAACTTTGATGTAAAATGTTTAGGCCGACTTGTATGATATTTGGGATGACATATGTATGCATTTAATATTTTTCTACTAAGTTAATTACGCAATTAATTTTTTTATACTATGCATGGCATGGAGCAAATCAGGAAATCAGAATGCATTGGAAGCATAAATTATAGATCTTGATCGTTGATCTAGATCTCACTGCCAGATCTGTAAAGACATATAAGATTGCTTCTAACCCTAGAAAATTAGTGTGTGTTAGAGATATATAGTTTGGAAGAGAAGGGTTGTTTTTCTTGAGAGATGAAGAGTAATTCATTTTGAGAAGAAGCCTAGATTGAGCAGAATGACAGAGCAATGAAAAGCAGAGTAAAGACACATCAAATTGTGAGATCACAGAAGGTATTGTAAAGAGAAGATCCATCATTAGCACCTGAGTGCATAACAAAGGATCACTACTTGAAACATTCTAACAGATGTATCAGGTGAAATCTCTTAATAGAGTGGTTCTAGCAGACCATTTTAAATCTCTTAGCTGAGTGCTTACTTTATTGTAAGTTAAAATCCTTTAACAAGGTAGATTGTAATGATCCTTAGTTCTTAACCGAACAAACCTTTAACCAGGTAGATTGAATGTTGCAATCAAACTCTTGTATCCCTAACAGGCACACTTTATTTTTGTAGTAGTGAAGATTTTGTGGGTGTCATCCCCACCCCAGTTTTACCTATTTGGGTTTCTGGGTTACCAAAATTCTATGTTATGAGCTATACATTTCATGTTGTTGATGCAATCTGATGTTAGGTTAGATTCATATATGTATGAATGTGGGTCAATTTGTTTTAAGTGGTTAANNNCCCCCCCCCCCTCTTAGCATCTTGCTTTCCTCATTATTGTACTTCCAACAATTGGTATCAGAGTGCAGTTCACCTACAAAAAGATTTTAATCAGCTTGTGAGTATAGATCTTGTGATGGAGGTTTACAAGTTCGGTAAAGTCATTGAGAATCAGAAGATTGAGATTCAGCTGGCATTACATCAGCTTGAGATAGCAAGACAGGAATTGAAGAAATCATTGACAGCTAGGAAAGATTTGGCCAAACAAATGAATGATACTCATTACCAAGAAGATGACACTGCAAATCTATTTTAGAATGGAGATTCTACTGAGAGCGATGCAACAATTGCAGATCTACTGGAAAAGAACAATGCACTATGTGAAGAAATCAAAAACTTGAAAAGAGAACAAGAAATGCAGACAGTGAGACTATGTGAATTAGTGGAACAAAAGAAGAAAGTTGAAGATGACAAAGCTATGGCAGAAGAAGATAAAAGTGTGATAACTGTTAGACTTGATGAAAGGGCACATGATGTGCAAATGATGACAATCAATCAGGTTAACATGGAAAATCAACTGCTACTTACAAATTAGGAGATTAGTAGGAAAGATATGGAAATGATGAATCTGAGATCTGAGAACAATCAATTGAAAGATGACTTGAGATCTGAGAAGGAATTGAATGAAAGGTTGATTAAACCTAATGAAGCTTTGACTCATTTTGAGAATCTGATGGAAGCATCAAAGAGGCCAAAGGATTCTTCTGGATTAGGTCACACTGAACCAAAGACATCTACTGAGAAAGGAGAATCATCTAAGAATGGTGAAAGGAGGAATGCAAAGACAAAGCACAACAAGCCTGTTTTCCATCACTGTGGAAAACTAGGTCATATACAAAACATTTGCCGAAGCAAGAAAGGTAAGTCCAATCCTAAACCTAAGTTCAATGGTTACTGTTTTAATTGCAAGAAATTTGGACATAAAGAACATGAATGTTGGGCTGAAGTAAGTGACGCACCTCACAAACCAAGATTTAATGGTTATTGTTACAAGTGTCAAAAACATGGTCATAAAGCACAAGACTATAGATCCAATGCTAAACAACAATGGACATCAAAGACACAGACCAAAGCATCTAGGAAAGGCAACACTTACAACTGGGATTATAATACAAGGAAGAGTTTTCATTACTATGAAGAATATGGACATGCACCTGAAGATTGCTTAAAGACACATTTCAGAGGGAAATCCAAGAGTTGGATGAATGGAAGCCCAGTTTGTTTTAGTTGTTTGAAGATAGGTCGTGCACTAAGAGAGAGTGTAGGACAAGAGTTATTGCTCCTAATGTTGAAGAAATAAGAGTACAGATGAACCAGACATGGGTAAGGAAAACAGAGCCAAGCAGCATTGAATCCACAGAAGCTGAGGTCAACCAATCCAATGGATTAGGTGATCACACCATCTCTAACTGAGCAATAGTGGTATGTAAGGAACTGCATTTAAATTTAAAGTCTTACATCAGTTCCTAATATGTAAATGTGCCAAAGTCCATATCTGCATATGTTAAGATGCACCTAGACATGTTTGTGACAAGTGCCGAGAAGATTTAACTGCACTATAGGTGTCGAGTTGGTTGGCTGAGTAAGTTGTGTGATGGCCGAGTATGGTAAGCCGAGTGGTATGCAAGTTGTGTTAGTCGGCCAATGACAGCTGGCTTGCACTAACCTAATGGGTAGAATATTTATTGCTTACCTATCTTTACCTTTTGAGTCTATATAAGGATGAATAGTCTATTCTTCATTTTACCTTGCAATTTTTAGCATTCACAGAGTGATCGAAGAAGTTGCAGAATTGATCTTAGTAAATTCTTTTTTGAAAATCTCGTCAACATGTCATCGGCAACCCTAAGTTGAACAATGCAAAGTGTTACTTGCTGAGGTAACCTATTCTTCATTCTCAAACCCTAATTTCAGAGATTATGGCTACAAGTTCTTCCACACCAGTCAAAGGAATGGAGGAGGAGCTGAAACAAATTAAGCTAGTAAGAAGTGAAGCATGTGCACCACCTAACTTTTGAGTCATTCCCAAAAGCGCAATTTTAGGTGATCTTAACGGAGCCCTCTCATCAATCCCACCAAAGGTACTTATGATCCACGATGCTAGATCCTGTTACATGGTTAAGATTGGCGAAGTAGGTGATAGAAAATTGAGGAAATCCTACAACAAGTTATACGATAATGGAGTTCTAAAAGACGAATTCAAGCATTTAGCCGACAAAGGGTTAACTCGTGCCCCAAATTTTATGCCAGACTTCAAGGATAAATGGATCAAGGTTGTTCTAAGCTGAATTCATAATATGCATATGTGGGTGGACAATGGACCAGTTAGGATCATAAAAGATATTATTCATCGAGTAACTGGATATCTTGTTATCAGTGGTAAATGAACAATGAGAGATCAAATTAAAGAAGGGATAGCAGCTAACACCGAAGCTATCTGGAATAACAGAGGTATGACTATCTCTACAATTAAAGATTTAGAACTTGAATTTGGAGTGAGAATGATTGCACACAATTTCTATCAGTCGAGCCGACTGGATAGTGTTCCCTGCACAGCCATGGACCAAGCATGGAAGATAGTCAAGAAGAATCATACCTATGACCTTGTCGAGCTATAATTGACACAACAAGCCGAGAACTTACTATCAATCAGAAAAGATAAAATCTCATCATGTAAGTTTAGCTCTTTACTAGTTTGCATATTCTTCTATGTATAGAAGTCATTTCCTACACTTGGAAATATTGTTTGGAAGAAGGATAGACCTATTACTGTACAAATTAGTCAATGTATTCAGCAATTAGGCAATAATTTTAATAGTATTATGGGAAACTACTTTGTGGAATTCAAAAAGAGAATGAGGTTGAGGACTAGAATTCCTAGTTCACTTGTGGAAAAGCACTATGAAGCTCGATATGTTTCCTAGTTGATATAGATTACACTTACATTCAGGCTGTGACACCTAGGGTATATGGCTGGAGCCATTTCCCTATGAAGTTAGCATTGATGAAACATCAACAACTATCACAACACTCCTAAAAGAGGAGATTGATACAAAATCAAAGATATTTGGAAATTATGATGAAGCTAAGGCAAAGATATCCATGAATCTTAAGGTAGGAACCATGGAGAGAAAGAGGAAAAAGATTGTGAAAAACATGAAAAAGATGGTTGGATTTCCAAGTGATGAGGAGCTAGAGGATGCACCTCTAGACATATCTACTAGACAAGGAGAAGATGTATCTAAAGAACAAGAAGTAGAAGTTAGTGAATCTGAAGAAGAGATTATTGTTAAGGCAAAAGGAAAGAAACCAGCAGTAGCCAAGGTAACCAAGCCAAGTAAAGAAAAACCTAAAGTTACCCCTCCCATTGAAAATCATCCAAGGACAAGGGCATCTCCTACCACATCACCAGTAGAGAAAACAAAAGTTTATGTAAAGAAGTTTGGAGAGAGTAGTTCTGGATCGAAGACAAAATTTGCAACAAAGGTTGTGTCGAGCCTACAAGTAAAGAGACCAAGAAGGAAAGTGCATTTGGATCCAGAAAGTGATGAAGATAAGACCGAAACTAATGAGCCCAGAAACATACCAATAGCACCATTCAAGAGACCCACTGATATTAATAAGGTATGTGATAATTTGAGAAATTTTGCAAGGTTATCTAGCTTTAAGTTTATCAAGTATGAAAAATTGAAGGTAGAAGATAAGCAAAAAGTTTAGGAAGCTCTACTAGATATGATGTGCAACTTCAAGTTAACTCCTATAGAGATAGGAAACAATTTGTTGAGTGAGTTATATGAGTTTCTATCTGGAAAATGGGAATTTTCACTCACAACTGAGAGACAAATAAGAGAAGGCACATTAGCTCAAGTCATTCCTGAGCTGACTAAGAAACAGAGAGAAAAATTTGTTGAAGAGTATAAGCATAAATTCATACCTAAACATAGAGGTTATGCTATTTTAAAAAATGATATTGAAGGTATAGTACAGTAGAGTACCAAGATTTGGAAGGAAATCTTTGGATTGATTGCTCCAAAAGAGAAGAAGACTGATGAAGGAACATCTAAGCCTGACAAGACTGGAGCAGAACCGAAAGAACAAACAGAGATAGTAAACACAGTTGATCTGACAATTGACAGTCCAATTGATGTGACAATTGATGACTCTAGAAATTTGGATGTCGAGGTTTAGGATGAGCCGAGGGACTCAGCTATAGAATCACCTATTAAGGAAATTGAGGCTGAAGGAGAGAAGAGTACAGAGGAAGATGAAGAGAGAACTCAAAAGGAACTTGAGGATAAAGATGCTCAAAAAGAAGTAGAAAAGGAGAAAACAAATGAACAAGAGGTAATTACACAACATTCACCTATTTTAGAGGTTGTGAAATCAATTCTAGATAGTAGTGAGGAGATAAGGGATACTAACAATGAGCCTAAAGAACAAGAGACAATGCAAGTGTTGGTTGATCTACCACACTCTGCATCATCAACTCCCACTGGACTTAAAGTAGGAGGCATGCCTAATAAATAGGCAATTTTGACTGAATTGAAAGACACAATGGTGACTACTACTAATATAGGAAAAGGTATTGTAGAAATGAAGCCGAGCAGTAGCTCACCTGAATTTAAGAGGAGGAAAGTTATGATGAAGAAGTCTCCAATTATTGATGTCACATTAGATGAAGTTATTGTGATTCCACCATGGGATCCCAATGTTTTGTCTTATGAACAAATTGAGACTCTTCAAGAACTACTCAAGAGGAAGAAAAGACAGGAGGAAATGAAAAGAGAGCAGAATCCAAAGCAAGTGTTACATGACATCAAGGACATATTTGTAAAAGCTTTTGACATGGAAGATGACAATCCTCAAGCTCCTATTCTTGAACAGTTAGTTCATATTGTGCAAAAGGTAAATGATGACAACATTGAAGCCAATGAAAATCTATTGCAATGGTCCAAGAGGAAATTCGAGAACAAAGTACTAGCAAAAATCTCAGGAGAGATTGCAGTAAAGCAGGTTGAACTTTCTTCTCTTGTAGAAATTTTGGAGGAAGTTGCAACTAATGTTTATTATTTTTATAAGAAGTTATGTGATGTTGAATTCTTCACAAAGGATAATCTACAGGCCTTAGATAAATTGCAATTAGACTTAAAGTCAACTGGAAGTTCACTGAGTGTGGATTCTAGTACTAGCTCCTTACATTTTAACAGATTGACTTATGCGCAAAGGAGGATAGCCGAGCTCATGGCTAAAGATGGTCGGATTAGGACCAAATTGATTACTATCCAGACAAGATTGATACCTCATCTGGAGGTCATTCAGAAAGAACTTTCATCTGCAGACAAATTGGTTAAGAGAGATTCTCATCTCTCCACTACAGAAAGTTTAGTAAGTCTAGATGCCGAGCTAGAAGTCAAAATAGAGGTTATGAAGTTTGTTAAGGGCAATTGGGACACTGCATTTGTGTCCACCTTACAACTTCATAAATAGTTTTTTGACAAGTATAACTTGACCCCACCTGCAATCATTGACAAAACCAAGGGGGAATCTGATAGGACTGACAAGGATACATCATAAGGAGATCACTATAGGTATCAATGTAAATATTTTTTTTTTGAAGGCATGTATACTATGTAAATTTTTTGTATGTAGTATGATGTACATTCCTAGGGGGGGTACATTGTGTACTTAGGAAAAATTTTGGATGGAATGAATCGAGATGATAAGTGTGTTTTTTTTACTAATATCAAAGGGGGAGATTGTTAATCCCTAAGTTTTGTTTATGATTAGTGACCAACACTTAGTCATTTACTTATGTAGTTTTAGTTGGTTATCATTGTGGCTGAGATAAACATTAAAGGTTGAGAAACATTGCCGAGAAAGTCTTAGGTTGCCGAGTTACATCATGCTGAGCCGAGTAGAATATTAAGTGTCAAGTGACAGAGATGTTAAATGCCGAGTAGAAAAGTTTTTGCATCCATGTCAAGATTGATTCAAACTTTGATGTAAAATGTTTAGGCCGACTTGTATGATATTTGGGCCGACATATGTACGCATTTAATATTTGTCTACTGATTTAATTATGCATTTAATTATTTTATACTATGCATGGCATGGAGCCAATCAGGAAATTAGAATGCATTGGAAGCATAAATTATAGATCTTGATCGTTGATCTAGATCTCGCTGCTAGATCCATAAAGACATATAAGATTGCTTCTAACCCTAGAAAATTAGTGTGTGTGAGAGATATACAGTTTGGAAGAGAAGGGTTGTTGTTCTTGAGAGATGCATAGTAAGTCATTTTGAGAAGAATCCTAGATCGAATAGAATGACAAAGCAGTGAAAAGCAGAGTAAAGACATCAGATTGTGAGATCACAAAAGGTATTGGAAAGAGTAGATCCATCATTAACATCTGAGTGCATAACAAAGGATTACTACTTGAAACATTCTAACAGGTGTATCAGGTGAATCTCTTAACAGAGTGGTTCTAGCAGACCATTTTAAATCTCTTAGCTGAGTGCTTACTTTACTGTAAGTTAAAATCCTTTAACAAGGTAGATTGTAATGATCTTTAGTTCTTAACCGAACAGACCTTTAACCAGGTAGATTGCATGTTGCAATCAAACTCTTGTAGCCCTAACAAGCACACTTTATTTCTATAGTAGTGAAGATTTTGTGGGTGTCATCCCCACCCCAGGTTTACCTATTTGGGTTTCTGGGTTACCAAAATTCTATGTTATGAGCTATACATTTCATGTTGTTGATGTTATCTAATGTTAGGTTGGATTCATATATGTATGAATGTGGATCAATTTGTTCTAAGTGGTTAATTTTTAAGATCTGATTCACCCCCCCTCTCAGCATCTTTCTTTCCCCATTATTGTACTTCAAACAAAGGTTACCTTTTGTCTATTCACTAGTTACGATCAACCTCCTGATTCATTGAAGATCTTTGCCTTCTTATTTTAAAATGCTACTCGGTGACCTGTGTTATTAAGCTGTGAAACACTCAATAGATTATAATTAAGTCCCTTTACCTAGTAAGCATTTTCACATTTGATCAGGTTATTCAACATTATGGTTCCTTTACCTTCAACTGGACAAGGTTTGTCATTACCAATACTTACTAATCCACCATTATAGTATTCAAAAGTTTCAAACTAAAATGTTTATCACCGGTCATGTGGTGAGTACAACCACTATTTATAATCCAGACATCATTCTTACTAACCTTAGATATGAGTGCAATCTCTACATACCTTTCTTCTTCTTCATCTGAATCATCCTTCATAGATACAAATACCATCTCAATATCTTCACCAGATTCGGTGTCAGTATCATCAGCTCTGTTATCAGCCAGGTAACAAGCTTTGTTTCCTTTTTCCTTGTAGTCTCAGGTATCTCTTCTGTCAGATTTTTAGTTGCTTCGGTTATCACCCCAGTCAAACTTCTTTTCATATGTTCTGTCATTACTTCTATCATCTTTTCTCCAGTTAGGACATCTTGCGGCAAAGTGTCCAACCTCTTTACAATTAAAACATACTTGAGTGGTAATTTACCTTTGTATCTACCTTTGCCTCTCTGAAATCTTCTTGCCTTAGTGCTTCAATATCATCAATTCCTTGGTCATCACTATCACTTTCACTAGCATTCCTCATAGTGTGTTTATGACTTGACTTACTTATTTTCAAAGAAGATTTGAATGCCGACTCTATAGATGGTAAGATATTGTTATCAAAATTATTCATCTCAAATGAAATCAATCTACCAATCAGACTATCTAGAGTAACATTATTGTTTGCAACTGCTCTCATTTTTTGTATAGTAGATACTCTAATAGCATATACAG
The DNA here is from genome assembly GCA_018584345.1 of Thuja plicata. Classification (NCBI taxonomy): domain Eukaryota; kingdom Viridiplantae; phylum Streptophyta; class Pinopsida; order Cupressales; family Cupressaceae; genus Thuja; species Thuja plicata. The sequence continues at coordinate 94,318 of MU226717.1, read as the reverse complement.
GCAGTAAGGTTCTTAGGATTTTACTTACCACTATCTCTTCTTCAAGTACACCTCCAACTCCTCGGATAGCATTTCCTACCTCTTTGATTCTGCAGCTATACTAAGTGATATTTTCTCCTTTTTCATCCTTAGGTCATCAAACCTCCCTCTTAGGATTTCTACCTTGGCTCTTAGTACATTAGCATCTACTCCATGTACCAGCTTCAATTTATACCACATTTTCTTTGCACAAGTGTAGGTTTTGACATCTTCAAATCAGCATCGGAGAGTGAGGAAGCAAGTTCTATCATCATGCAATTATGCTCATGATTTTATCTGAATTGATCAAGTGTGTGAGGTCATGTAGGCAACACATATTCATTATCTAGGTGTTGAGTAACATCATTACCAATACCTGATAGGTGAAGTCTTATTCTG
>MU226717.1:53304-76201 GCA_018584345.1 Thuja plicata | reverse complement strand
AGGGTTAGAGTTAGGGTAAGGGTTAGGGTTAGGGTATTTTTTACAGTTGGAATGTACAGTTAGGGTTAGGGTTAGGGTTAGGGTTAGGGTTAGGATTAGGGTGATTTTTTATGGTTAGGATGTATGGTTATGGGTTTTTCTTAGGATTAGGGTTATGGTTAGGGTTAGGGTATTTTAACAATTATCATTAGGGTTAGAGTTAGGGTCAGGGTGATTTTAACGGTTCAGATGTAGGGTTAGGGTTAGGGTTAGGGTTAGGGTTTTTTTTACGGTTGAAATGTGCAGTGAGGGTTAAGGTGATTTTTACGGTTAGGATGTATGGTTATGGGTTTCGGTTAGGGTTAGGGTTAGGGTGATTTTAACGGTTTGGATGTATGGTTATGGGTTTGGGTTAGGGTTGGGATTAGGGTTAGAGTTAGGGTTAGGGTTAGGGTTAGGGTGATTTTTACGATTAGAGTTATGATTAAGATTAGGATTAATTCTAACCAAAGAAAAAAATTAAATATAATGATAAAATAAATCAAATATTAAAAATCACACTTTAACATCTTTCATTACAAATATAAAAACAATCTACTACAATAATACAACTATAACAAATAAATTTAAAATAAGATCAAACCAAATCAACATCTCTCACTAAAACCATCCTAAATTACGAAATAGTTTTTTTTATTAGATTGTTTATTTTGCAAGCAACATACAAACTTAAAAACGCTGCATTTCACGTTTGAGCATTTCCTGCATAAATTCTTGGAAAAATGAGAAAAATAGAAAATTGCAACGGCTCAATAATCTTGAATGCCTAAATTTCTATGAATCTAATAATCCCTTAACATTATAGATTCATTTAATGTTAATAGAGATTCCAAAATAGGTGTTCTTCACTTTCCATTTTACTTTGATTATTAATTTTTGACTTTCCCTTTTACTTTGATTATTAATATTTGAAATATACAAAGTGAGTGTGATATAAGTTTTTCTAAATTAGTTTGTATAATTGGTTTGGAAGGGTTTTAATGTAATTTTAAAATTTAAATTATAATTAATTAAATTTTAGTTGTTAACTAAACATATTATTATTCTAATATTTTTTAAAATTAGTAATTATATTAGATTTAATTTAATGTATAAAGTAAAATTTTATATAATTTTATTATTTATATTTTTAATTATAAATTTAAATACAATTAACTATTAATACTATTTGGATAATGATTCAATTCTAGTTACTATTCTTAATTTTAAGCTTTGCTCTCCTATGTACGAATATGTGAACAAATGGCAAGAGGTAAAATCAAAGAGAGCAAGGAAGAATGATAAAATCCAGAGTAGGCTCTCAAGAAATCCATTAGCAACAAGACAAAATAGCATTCCTATGGTTGAGCGGCCTCTCGAGCTAATCGAATTCCTCATGGGCAATCATAGAGAACAGGGAGAGATTACCTTTATACTGCTCATAGTCTCGTCCAACTAAAAGATTTGTTGTGGCAAAGGATTGGAATTCTTATCACATCCAAAGGCAACATAAACTAAGGCCATTCAACTAGGGAATGATCAACCCTAATACCAATCAAATCCTAAAAAGCAAGGACAATAACATAAAACCTGATCCGCAAAAACTATATCCTAAAGGTGATTTAAGGGCTAGAAGAGGTAAAAACCCATAGCAAATCCAAAGGGGGGATTACAAAGCATTAGTAATCCACAATCAAACATTGGATGCAAAATGGAAGCAATATAAATCACATGGGGTTTTTGCACGATGGAGCAGAACAGGGAAAAACATTAACAATATTGCAAGTTGGTGGAAATGTGCATTCCCCAGCCAGGTAAGTATATCTACCCTTACAAATAACTTCGTATAAATAGACTGTTGAAAAGAATCAATAAAAATGGAATTTTTGAGTGGTAAACCAATAATTTATAAAGGTTTTAGCTTTCAATTTGTAGACTGGCTACCTAATTTTGATCCCAAAACATATCAACCGAAAACATGCCCTAAATGTATTAGAATCTCTTATCTGTCAGTTGAACTACTACATTTTGAAACCCTAGAAGAAATAGGAAATACCCTACGAGCGTTTATAGGTCTAGAAGGGAACTATGATAACTCTACACAAGTCAAATTATTAATTGACATAAATGTGAAGGCTAAAACTCCAGAGCCTTTAAAGATAAACACAAGATTAGAAAGATATTTTATAAAACCAGAATTCTTTATAGGCCTTGTTAATGGTAAGGTAATAACGAAGAAACTCAAATCAATAGAAAAAGAAAAAATAAACAGAATGATGTTCCCACAGGAAGAAGGATACACTATTAATTTTAACAATGAGATGGGAGGGTTTATTATCGAAATTTCTAATTCTGTACAAGAGGTAAAGGGGATTGATCAGAGAAAAGTTATGAAAGGGGTACCTAAGTGATGAAGTAGAGGAAAGTAAAGTGACACTCAATTAGCTATTAGAATAGGAAAATTCTTCCAAGAAGAGGTAATGAAAGAACAAGTAAATATTGATGAAGCATACATAAACAATATAACATAAAAAGAGGAAAATCTGAGAGAGCAGATTCAGAAAAATTTCATAGAGGAAGGGAAATTACAGGAAGTAGGAGAAGGAATTATCCCAACCAAATTAGAAGGGGTAAATGAAATAAAGGACACAATAATTAATAAGGAAACAGTAAATGAAAGATGGGAGATAGAAGAAATAAAAAAGGAGATCGTTAAAAAAACCATATAGAAATAAAAGCAAGGGAGCTAGAAGCCATTGTAATATTATTTAATAAAGACAATGTTGATCATGAAAAGTTGAGTGAGGAAATTGTAAATGATCTACTAGGAATGGATTATGTAGCAATGGAAAAGGATAAGATGGCACTAGAAAATTAGCTGATCATAGCCAAAATTTTAGAGATGGGGGAAGAAGAGGAAGGAAAGGAGGGAGGGGATGAACTTTCAGATATACAAAGAGAGAAAGAAAAGGATGGTAAGGGTGTAAATATAGGAATATCATAGACTTATCAGGGTAAAGATACCCCAGATTGTGCCAAAATGAAAAAGAAAAGGGGAAGGAAATCCCTAATAGAATTAAGGCTGAAAGATGGATCAGCAGAAGATCAAACCAAAATAGCAATGATATTTAACACAAGGAAGGGAGCCAAAATTAATAACTTGGAATGGAATAGTAAAATATTGTATCTTTTCAGGAAAAGTAGAAATAATATTGATACAAGAAACAAAATTGAATAATGAAGAACTAGATCCTAAAGAACAAAATAAGACTTTGGAACCTGGATGGAGTACATGCAGAGAGACCTTCAAGTGGGCTAGGAATAATCTGGGATTGTAGATCGGTGATAGATCAGTTGCATTTGAAAGATATAGTATCCACAAAAAATTGATGTGTGGATTCATCAAAAGTAGTTTGAAACTCCTTCTAATAAATGTATATGGACCCATACATAACCAACATAAAAGTATAGTATGGACAGAAATAGAAGAAATTTTAGAATGTCTCCCAGGACATAAATGAATTATTGGTTGTGACATCAATGCCATATTAGACCCAACTGAAAAGTGGGGAGGGAAAAAAAAGGAACCAAAGTCAATAATTGATTTCAGGAACTGGATAAACCAAAATTATATGATGGAAATAAGGACAAAGAAATGAGCTTATACTTGGAATAATAGAAGGCTAGGATTTATCCACATTGCTGAGAAATTAGACAGATTATTTTTCGGAGGCAATTGGACAGAGTTTCCCTATAACCCCAAATAAGAGATCCTCCCAAACTCGGGATATAAACATTTCCCATTTTAGCTAACAATTAGTTAAGAAAGTATACCCAAAAGGTGTCTGTTTAAATTTTTAACAAAATGTGGCTAAGGGATGAAAGTCTTATCAAGACAACAGAACAGTGGTGTAAGGAAGAAAATTTCTCAGGGTCAAAACTATTATGTTTTATCTCTAAATTGGAAACAGACAAAATCAAACTCCTTCAACGAAATAAGGAGAACTTTGGAAACATATTCAAATCAAAAGAAAAGATAGAAGAAGAGATAGAGAATTTGAATAAGGAAGTAATAGATAAAGGAATGGACCAGGATAAGTTCCTAAAAGAAAAATAATTACTTACCAAATTATATGAAGACATACTAGAAAAGGAAGAAATATTCTAGAGGCAAAAGTCAAGAGAAACCTGGGTAGAAGAAGGGGATAAAAACACAAAATTCTTCCATAACAGCACTAAACTAAGAAAAAATATTAACATAATTAAAAAGATAAAAAATAATGAGGGGGAAATCTTAGAAGATCCCTTATAGATAGCTAAAGAAGCAGTAAAATATTATGAGAATATATTGAATAATTGAGAAGGATCAAATGTAGAAGCCCAAAAAAAATATCTTAAATAACATCCCAAAGATAATTACAAAACAGAAGAACAAAATATTTAAATAAAAATTCACAAAGACTGAAATAGAAATAGTTATGAAATAATTACATCCGGATAAAGCCCCGGGACTGGATGGTTTTCCAGCCTTGTTTCTCTAGAAGTGCTGGAACTTTTTAGGAGATGAGTTAGTGGAGGTAATTGAGAGCTTAAGAAACTTGGGTAGAATACTCAAGGAAATAAACAATAAACTTATAACTCTCATCCCTAAAAAGGAGAAAGTTGAAAATTTTGATGAATTTTAGACCTATCTCAATTTTCAATACTATTAAAAAAATACTCACAAAAATCATGGAAAATAGAATAAAGAAAATATTACCAGATATAATAGTTGATGAACAAACCGGGTTCATCTCAGCCAAATCCATTCTCGATGGTGTGATCATTGCACAAGAGGTCATCCATACTATTCAACAAAACCATAATCCTAGCATTATTATTAAACTAGACATTAGAAAATCTTATGAAAAAGTTGATTGGTTTTTCTTGTGTAAGTGTTTAGAGATTTTTAGCTTTGCTAAACAATTGATAAACCTCGTATTTGAATGTATGTCAAGTCCAAGGATCTCGGTATTAGTAAATGGTACACTAGAAGGCTTCTTTAATGTCTCAATAGGTTTAAGACATGGAGGTCCTATATCTCCTTTCTTCTTTATCATTATGGTTGAAGCTTTAGGTAGGTCTATTACAAAATCAAAGGAAAATTGATTGATAGAAGGGATCAAAGTAACTAGTGAGCTAGAGCCTATCACACATCAACAATTTTCTGATAACATAATGCTCTTTGGGAAGAGAGAAAAACAAGAAGCTAGGGAGAACAAAAAGATATTATAATTATAAAGAAAAGGCGTCAGGATAGGAGATTAGCCAAGAAAAATTAGAGATATTCTATTTTTAATACAAAACAGAAAATAGAAATTGAGATATGCAATACTCTAAACTTTAGAAAAGGAAACTCCCATGTAAATATCTTGGACTTCCTCTAGATAAGGGAAGCAGAACGAAGCAATTATGGGAGTACATATTAATGCAGATAGAGAAAAAAAACTTAACAATGGAAAGGTAAATGGCTCTCTTCAGCATGAAGAGTAATAATGCTAAAAATGGTTCTCATAGCCATACCCATATATCAGTTTGTTACAAGTGTGGTTTTTTGTTGCACCAAGAGATCAAATTTTCAATGCCCAATACAACCACTAGACTTATAGAATCCACAGGAGATGGTTAGTCCCTTCTCACAAGTCCTGAGGGGAGCGCTGGCCATTTTTCCAACAATCTCCCCCTCAACATTACCCGAGGGGATTCAAACCTGTGACCAAGCTCTAATACTACTAGTTACAAGTGCGGTTGTCATTGTACCAAAAGATCAACATGTCAATGCCCGATACAACCACTAGACTTATATAATCCACAGGAGGTGGTTAGTCCTTTGTCATGAATCTCGATGGGAGTGCTAACCATTTTTCCAACACAGTTATCTTGCATAAAACTCCCAATAGAAAAAAGGAAAAAATAGAAAAGAATCTTAGATCATTTTTCTACCAGGGGACAACAAAAAAGAAAAACTTGCAATGATGGCATGAGAAAAAATATGCAAACCAAAAGATGAAGGGGGCGTAGGGATAAAAATTCTCAAAGAATAGAGTAGGCCCTAGGTGCCAAACTAGTGTAGAGAACGTATAAGGAACCCAAGTTGCAATGGATAAGAATTTTAAGGTGCAAATACTTAAATGGGGAAGATCTTGTCAAAAAAATTAGAACTATTGCTCCATCAAAAGGATCCCGGTTATGGAATTTTATGATGGAATGTAAAGATATTATAATAGATAAAATAACTTGGGACCTTTCAACAAGGGATCAAGCCCTCCTTTGTAGGGATTCATGGGGAGGCTTCTCAACAATTGACAACAATGTAAATCTCATTAATACTAGAGAGATCTTAGAAGCACAATGGGGTAAGTATGTTAAGGACTACATAGAAGTACCTAGTGGGAATCCATCATTAGGATGGAAATGGAAATCCATGGATGACCTTAATATCCCAAGCAATGACAAAGAATAATTAAAGATGATATTGGATAGCGGGACAATAAAATTCAGGAAAGATAAAGACAGATTGGTATGGGTCGAATCAAAAGGAGGGGAATATAATGCAAGTGATGGCTATAATCAGTTAATCATAAAATTGAAAAATCCAAAAACAAATATACCCTTAAAGATGTACTTGAATAGAAATTATATGCCAAAAGCAGGTGTGTTATCATGGGCATCCCTATGAAAAAATAATTTTGACAGTGAATTGGTTCACTAAAATGGGCTTTGAAGGGCCAACTAGATGCCCTTTATGTAAAATATCTGAAGAATCACTAGATCATATACTTGTTAACTGTCATTACTCTAGTTAGTGTTGGAGTTGCCTCTATAATAAATTGGGATGGAGTACTTCCATCCCTGATAACATATTGAGTCTATTTAAAAGTTGGCCCAACATCTACCCCAATAGCCTATATAGTAATATGTGGGTCTTAACTCCATCAACCCTAATATGAGAAGTTTGGAAAGAACAAAATAGGAGATTATTCAAAGGTAAGAAAAATAGAATGGAATAAATAAGTAACAAAATAGAAGTAGACATATTAGAAATTAATGTAACATAAAAAAAAAAAAGAATATGGTTGATATGTTAATTCACCAAGTCTTTTATGCACAATAGGGAAAGAGAAAAAGGGATCCCCAAATATAACCTTCGAGAGAACCCAAATTAGATTAGCACAACCCAAATGGATATAGGGGTGCTATGTCAAATTAAATTCCTTTCAAGGGTGAATATCTAAAATATCTCTTTCTCTTTGATTGTACTTTCCCTTTATTGTTTTTTGATTGATATTTATTAATGCCAATTGAGATTGTTTGTGTTTGATTTAAGTGACCTAAGGCTAGTTGATTGATTAAATGCGATGCAAGTAAAGTAGAAACACATGTAACAATCAAGCACATAAAAAGACCTAATCTTATATCTCAAAGTAAGTGTTATGAAATGACAAAGAGGAAATTGAACTCACCTTGAGGGAAAGTAGAGGTCACAAAATCATATATGAAAATGAAGTAGTAGAATGCAACAGTTCACTCAAACCACGCAGGATCTCGAACCGGCAAGATCTGTCGACTGTGAAAATTTGAAGGCCCTAGGAACAAGTCGACTTGGAGGGTATAGGCTACACTTGAGTATAGGTCAACATCGACCTGTGCCTACAGTGGCCAAAAATCTGAGATACGATTGTTCGACGGAAACTATAACCCTAAATCAACCAAATCTAATCCCAAACACATGAAAACCTGCAAATCTACTCCTACACACAAGAAAAATGGAATTTCTTAGGAGAAAGGGTTTTGCCTTGGTCAAGCCCCATTTCTAGGAATTAACCATGGATTGAAATAAAATCATGTAAAAGCAAGATAAATGTAAATATTCACCTCGCTTGTCAAACCTTCATGGATGGATTCGAATTTGCTACCCACAAACATGTATGAATGCTTGAATGTAGAATGTAGGATATTGGATGTCTTCACAAATGCAATAGATCTAAAAGTGCCAAATCTTAGATCATGGATGTAAGTATGCCTGAATGCTTAAATGGTTGAATGCTTGTACAATTTTGATGAATGTAGATCTCCTCTCTTGATAGCCAACTCCACTATCTCCAATGAAGAAAGAAGCTAATCTATGGAAGGAAATGCATGTTTGATTGAATGGAATGAATGCCTTCAATGAATCATTTCTTTTCTTGAGCTTATTTAATGCACCTTGAATTTGATAGATTGCAATTGATGGCTTGAGCATGTATTTAATAGATCTTGCATATAAAAATGCATGTAATTTATATAGAATTTGTGTATCTAGAATGTGGGCCTCGACCTTGAACTGAATCAAATGCAAAATGGCATTATGACTAACACTAATTGTTCTCATAACACATCAACCATTCTTTTATGTACACTACACACAGCTTGAAGGCTCACATAAATGACATTATTAATGACTATGATATAATGGCATCTGACATCTTGTTTTTGCAAGAGGTCCACATGCAACCCCCTGAAACAAACATTATATTTCAACAGCTACAACATACACAATATAATGACTTTCACCAGGAAAAGCCTATTTGTCTCAAAAACAAAATAACATAAAACACCAAATATTGAAGCTATCACAATAACAATATTTATTGGAAGCAACGAGCTAAATGTTTGTCATATTCATGCAAAACCTAATGTTCCCATTTAATAAAAAAGAGAAGGAAAGACATCCTTAAAAAATGTACGCAATACCACAACAAAAACTTCATCACAAACCAAGAGTTCAATCTAAATAACCCATTGATTGATCACATTTGGCCCAATTCTAGTACCTTGCTACATTCATAAAGTTCCATCCCACAAAAAAAATGCCTCCACTCTAGAGTAATAACAAAGATACCAAGTTACTTGTGAAGAGATGAGCGGGAACATGAGCGGGGGAGGAATTTCAAATTTGGGGGTTGCAGGTGGGGAAGATGCAGAGGCTAACGATGATCCAGGCTGCTCTTGGATGGTTTGTGACTCGGTGGTATTGCCCCTGGTTGTAGATGGTGGGGGAATTTGTGTGTTTGTGGCTCTCTTCTCCCCTGTGGCTTCATTTTTTACCTCTGGGGTGTTTTGGGCCTCTGTTATTTTGGCGAGAGGGTTTCCCACCCCCTTTGCCTAGTTCTATTTTGACTGTCCCAATCTGTGGGGAGGTTGCATTTGGGTGTGGGGGAGCTGGCTCTATTTGGAGTGGAAGAGCCTCTATGCTCGTCAGTTGTTTGATGGTATGGTGAACACATTTTTTTCCATATCCTCGCACGTTACTGTGCTTAGACCTGGAGTTGTTAAGTATGGCTATTTTTCGAACACTCCTCTAGTGTGGTCCTTCAGTCCGTGGCTTTTGGTGACGGGCTTGTTTATTGGACATGCTATGGATGGCATTTCCTATTGTGGAGGCAAGGCCTATATTTTGGAAGTCTCTACGTGTTTAAGTTGTAGCTCGACGCTGCCTGTCCCTGATGTTTGTGGTCGGCTCCGTGCGGTTTTTGTTGCTCCCAGCTTCAATGGGAGGGAGCTATTTTTTCCTGGGGCTTTTCCTGGGCGATGGGGGTATGAGGCCATGGTGGTCTCTGCTTTGAATAAATTCCTGGCATTTGTCTTTGTGGTGGGATCTCAGGGTATGATGCATTTTTTGGTTGGTAGTATCTCTGTTGCATTGTTCCCTGTTCAGCCTGTGACAGATGTCCNATTTTTTCCTGGGGCTTTTCCTGGGCGATGGGGGTATGAGGCCATGGTGGTCTCTGCTTTGAATAAATTCCTGGCATTTGTCTTTGTGGTGGGATCCCAGGGTATGATGCATTTTTTGGTTGGTAGTATCTCTGTTGCATTGTTCCCTGTTCAGCCTGTGACAGATGTCCCTATGTGCTCTTCCTTAGTGACGAGTCCTTTGTTTGACTTGTCTTCTGGCTACTGCGACATCTCCAGCTGTGTGTTGTGCCTCCCTATTGGACATTCTCCCTGGCCGCGTGCTCATTTCAAGAATGTGTAGGGTTGGACGCGTGAGGGGTTGTCTGCCTTTTTTAGAATATTATGTCTGGGGACTATTTCCTCTGTCCGGGGTTTTGTGGGGACTAGTTGCTTTTGCCCTGATGCTTGATGGACTGCTTGGCCTATTGAGTCTCTAAAAAAAGAATGGAGAGGGTGTTCCTCAACATTGAGTAACACTTTTCTAGTTTGGTGTGCTCTGTTTCAGGAAAAGAGACCTGATGTATCTTCAGGGGTTTGGAGGAAGTATATGAGTTAAATCTGAGTGACATGAAGAAGGGTCTCTCAAGAAGAGTGGCATTGTTAGCTAGCTCTCTGGTGGAGTTCTTTATCCACTGGCCTAGCTTGCATACTCATGTGAATGGTAGGGGCTTCCCTCTTTCCTTGATGGTTTCTATGATTACTGGTATGGTGGAAGAGTTACGTTTTCCAGCAAATGAGGTATGTCCTATTTGGTGGGCTTGTGAGTGGAAAAGTTGTGTCGCTCTTATTAGGACTGGAGGTGCTACAGGTGGTGCCCTTGTTGATGGAAACATGATGCTTAAGAATCTTCTGTGGCTGGGCAGGATAGTGTTAACCATGCTACTGATTAGGGAAGTGATTACTCATGATATGGTTGGGGCAGTCATGGTTAGAAGAAGTGATATGGTGTGGAAGAAAAGCCTGGGGTGTGCTTCTCTTTTCCTTGATTGGTGGGGGTGTCTTCTTGTTGGGATTCCCATGTTTGGGATCCTAATGCAGCGATGGTGTGCTTATTTACAATAGAATCAGTTGGCTATGCCTTGGAAAGTTAGAAGGATGAAGATTCAGGCGGAGATTACATATATTGTTGTCTCTGGCTGTAATGGTAGTATAAGTGGGCTGGCATCTCCCTTTGGATGTCAGCATGGCATTAGCATTTTTGTATGTTCCTATGTTGGAAACTAATGTTTTCTTTAGCTTCCCCCTTGTCTTCGGTGATCTATCTATTTTAGTCTATTTAGACAGATTCTTTGATTTCTTTTGTGGCCAATCATATGCTAGTAGTTTTCAAGGGCGCGATTCGGTCTATGGTTTTTGGTTAAGGGTTGCAGCTAAGTTTGGGGTCGGTTGGTTGGCTACTAGGGTGGTTGGTTCCATTCTACTCTTTTGTTTCTCTATCATGGTTCCTATAGAGGTGGACTTGTGTTCTATGGAGGTGGAGATATATTCCATGATGGAGAAGATTGGGTTTGGAATGTGGGTTCAGCCTTCCTATGACTGTTAGGGTGTGGTTTGGAGTTGGGATACCCTCCCCCTCTCGAATCTCTGTCCCTACCCCACTTTTATAGAGGTGGGCTACTTCCATGTTGTGGTGGATAGGAGTCTTGTGAGGTGGTGGTGGACTTTCTGCTGGGGGGACATTTTGTCTCAGTTTGATCTGGTTTCTGCTGTTTTCCCCACTCTGTGGGTTGTGGATGGTATTTTACTTGGCTGGCAGGGTGTTTCCAATGAATTTTTATGGCTCCTGCATTGTGAGCGGCCTTTCATGGCCTTGAGCTTTCCTTGTGCTTCTTCTTTATGTTGCTGAGTTTGTGCCTCTAGTGACCGGTTGTTGTCTGTCGCCACTTCTTGTGGTGCTGCTACTTCCTTCTTTGCCTTTGTCTTGGGTTTGTAATGGGTTAGCCCCCTAATTTGGCTGCTTTCTTAATCAAAAACAAAGATACCAAGAAAGATTCAAGCACAATTCAAGCTATACATCATGTATTATATTAGTTTGTTTGGGACTCTTTGAACATCCCTCTTATTTGAAGATAAGACTAACTTATGTAAAAATTCACTTCAACTCGTATAGAGAAGAATATATCCACCCCATATAACCTAGTATTCATTTTCCAACTATGTATAGAAAAACATGGTATATCCTTTAGGCTTGCAAAGAAACCTTTTGAATGCCATAGTCCCTAGATTACAACATATTTCAACATAGATATCAACCCTCGTCTAAAGACTAGTTTCACACTGTGCTTGACTTACACGCAGGTTTATTTCTATTATTTTCTCAATGGCATCTATAAAGTGTTTGATCTTGAAATGAGTAGTCTTCAGTTCAGATCAAAAGTACTTTTGCTCAAATCATGAGCCCTCCTCCGTCAGTCTACAGGAAAAAAATGGTTGCTTAAAATGCCTCCACAAGAATGCTACGCTCTTTAGTGAAAGACATCCTACGTGAGCTTCATTGCAGTTTTTTGTCACTCAAAATAAATTTACATCCATTTCTCCTGAGGAAGTAAAAAAACTCAAAATAGGGCTGCCAAATCCTTTATCAACTTCAAAATTTCAAACCCAGATAATAGAATATCTAGAAAAATAATGTATAGATCAACTTATGGAGACTCTATGAAATGTAAAATAGATTGTCTAATCAAAGGAAAACACATGAATGGCCAAATTTGGGGATAAAACTCAGCCTCACACTATGCTTCTATAAAACCCCATATAAGCCAGCACTTGCACCGGAAGGAGGTGCGAGGGTTAAACCGCTGTTAGGGAAGAAAAAAATAGTAGATGAAAAAAGAGCATTCAGCTTACTTACCGTTGAACTCATTACTCCTTTATTGAAGATTTGATCCGTTTTATTATATTCTCCACTAATTCTGAAGCATCTTGAAAGATTCTTCTGTTTCGTTCTTTCCACAGCTCCCATATGATTATTGAGGGGTAGACAATCTATATTTTTGATAAATTAGATCTCCTAGGGTTACATAGCCACCACTTATATATATTTAAAAAATAATTTGGCATAGGTCCAATGAAGTTTATTTTTATCTAACTATCTCCCAACATTGCTGGGCAAATTCACAGTGGACAAAGAGGTGATCAATATCTTCCCTCGCTTGTTTACATATGGGACACATTGTTGGTCCTACAAAACCATATTTATTTCTCCACTCACCTATTAGAATCTTCCCTTGAATGGATAACCATGCAAAGGCTCCATGTTTCTGTAAGCAATCCTTATCCCAAAATAGTTTATAAGGTCATTCATTTGTTGTTTCCTCATTGATCAATAATTTATACCCCAGTTTTGCAGAGTAGTTCCCACTCTTTTCTGCACACCAAATAATATTATCCTTTTCATCTGACATAAGTAAAGATATATCCTCAAAAATTTCTTTCATTGAGTTGCAAATATCATCATTCAAGCCTGTAGTAGCAGCCTCCTTCCATCTCCATTGTTGTCCCAAAGGCCCAGGGTATTGTTCCAAATTATCCCAAACCTTTTCACCCCATACTTTTTTGTGTTGTTAATGAGATCTCGTGAGTTATATATTTCTGAAAGAGCCAATTTTCCATCCCAAGATTCATCTCACAATGAGGAATCCCTGCCATCACTAATTTTCCATGACAAGTGATCACATATGGCTGGCCTACATTCCAAAATAAAGTTCCATATCGTTGATCCTTTTGGGGGTTCCGGACTGTAAGAATTCATTTGTCCTCAATTGTATCTAGATATTTTTCCTTGAGGATCCTCACCCATAGCTGAGAGGGATTTTTGTACATTTCACATACTAGCTTTGCCCCTGGGGCTCGATTGATCAACTACCACCTTCTCAACCCAACTCCCCCATTTTTATGATATTTATAGATTGTGTCCCATGCAACAAGTGGTATTTTATCCTCCTCCTATCCTCCATTCCAGAAGAACATTCTCATTCATTGTTCAATGTATTTCAGCACCTTGATTGGGATTTTAAGAAACTCATTGAAAAATAGGGATTGCTAAAATGACCGATTTGAGCATCAAGATGTGTCATGCATAATTAAGCCACTTTCCTTTCCAGCTAACCATTCCTTTTGCATAATTGTCAATCAAATCTTTCCAAAAAATTTCCTTCAAAGCTCCTTCAAAGAGTGGGATTCCTAGATATTTACTAGGAATAACTCCAGCCCGCATTCCAAATATCCTAAGCATATGGTGTTGGATAGGAATTGAATTATTAAAGAAGAAAATTTTAGATTTCTCCCAGTTAATGAATTTCCCTAAAACTTTACTATACATGTCCAAGGTAGATCTGATAATTCTAGCTTCCCGAGCAGACGCTTCCCCCATGAGATATGTATCATCAACAAAATTTAAATGTGTTACTGGTTCCAATCCCCTTGCAACCTTTAACCCCTTCCATGACCCTCTAGAACCCTCTTGTTTGATTGTGCAACCCAATGCTTCAACAAGAATTATAAAAAGAAAGGGTGAGAGAGGGTCACCTTGGTGTATTCCTGTTGTAGTGTCAAAGAATCCCTGGGGGCTTCCATTGAATAAGATGGATAGGAATGGTGTGGATATGAACCTAAGAACCCAATCACACTAGCCTTTATCAAACCCAAATCTTTGTAATACTTTTATCATAAAGTCCCTATTCACATTATCATAAGCCTTTTTTATGTCAAGCTTAATCATCATGCCTACCTCTTTTCCCAATTTAATTGAATTTATTTCTTCATGCACCACAATGATTCCTTCATATATAGATCTGCCTAGAGAAAATCCACTTTGTTCCTCTAAAATAAGTGAAGGTAGCACAGATTTCAATCTATTTTCCATAACTTTTTCTATTACCTTGCAGACTGTATTGCACAGGGCTATCGGCCTAAAGTCATCAAAGGATTATTTCTTTCCTTTTATGGGGATCAAGTTTAAAAAGGTGTTGTTAAAGTCTTTGAAGATGAATCCCCCCTTTCTAGACTCCTCTACCACCGCGCGCAGTTCATTTCCAATGATATGCCATGCTTTTTGGAAGAATAGCGTCGGGAAGCCATCATGTCCAGGTGCTTTGTCGCTGCCTAAACTGAAGAGTTCATTTTTTACTTTGGCTTAATTGATAGTTTGCAGCAACATACTGTTCTACTCCTTTGAAATAAGTTGCAGTAAAACCTCTAACATGTTTTCATCCAATTCAGTCATCCATGTATTCTTTGCAAAGATTAAATAAAATTGATTTACTGCTGCTCTGTTGATTTGATCTTGATCAGTCAAGATATTTTCCTGATTATCTTTAATAGAGAAAACCTTATTTAGGATCTTCTTCCCTTGACTGAGTTGTGGAAGAATTTATTATTTATGTCTCCTTCCTTTAACCATAACTCTATCAACTTTTGTCTCCAGAAGACCTCCTCCCTGTTTAAAAATTCATTATATTTCTTCTTTAGCTCCAATTCCTGATTATAGATACTACTATCCATTACTCCTTGAGTCTTAATCTCATTTAAAATAGACAATTCAGCTTCCAAATCAAACTTTTCCTTGAAAATATTTTAAACACTTCTCTATTCCAAACTTTTAAATTCTCTTTTAAGTATTGCAACTTTTTAAAAAGGAGAAAAGCACAATTACCAGATCATCTTGGAGCTGCAGTCCACCATGCATCATTCAAATCCATAAAGCTCATCTCCCGCAACCACATTTTTCAAACCTAAAAGGAGCACGTTCAGGAGATGCATCTTCAAGAATCCTTAAACATATTGGGAAACGATCAGATCCTGTAATTGGTAGTACTTCATCTTGACATAACTACTTGGTATCCTCCCAAGCTCCCCCCAATAGGAGCCTATCTAACTTTTCTGCAATGTTTGTAAACTCTATTCTTTTTTTTGTCCATATATAGGCTCCATTTTGAAAACTTACATCCCGTAATTCATTGGTAGAGACAAACTCCGCAAAATATTTTTGGCTCTGACTTATCCACCCTTTCCCTCCCAACTTTTCTGTTGGGGAGAGAAATGCATTTAAATCTCCCCCAAGCATAAAAATACTATCTTTTAATCTACTAATAATTCCTATGAGGGTAACCCATAGTTGTTGCTTCATAACTTGGTTGCACAGACCATATATATTGAGGGAAAAGAAACTAGTATTCATTTAAAAGGAGAGAACTTTTACTAACTACCAATGACTTCCCTCCTGTACCAAGCTAACATCCATCCCTACATTCTTCCATAAAATTCCTAACCCACCTGAAGCTCCTTCGGCCTCCTTGTAGAGGCTACCCCACATACCAAATTTCCTTGCAAACTGTAGCACGCCTTCCACACTTAAGTCTATTTCTCAAGTAGGAACACTAAATCCGGTTCAGCTTGATCAAGACATCTCTTGACCAAGCATATTTAGTCAAATCCATTGTATCCTATGACATTCCATGATAGGATTCTCATGGCTTTCAGGAAGAGGGATAGCCTCTTCCCCATCTCAGCAATTTTGACTGGTATGTTTCACTACCAGCCATGGCAAGCTTTGCTTTGGTTATTTTTGACCTCTATGTTTCTTTTCGTATACATCATGCTTTTTAATTCGTGACTCGGTTTAACTTATTGTCCTCTTCTCCAATATATACATCTAATCTTGAATACCTAAGTCCTCATCCCCTGCCTCATCCTCCGGAGAATCATATTATGAGTCTGAATTCCAGCTATTCACCAAATTGTCTTGCATATCCTCAATAGAATTTTCCAAGTTTCTTATGGGGAGATTTGAATGTCTCTGTAAGGGTCTAATAGTTCTCTTTCCTTTTCTTCATGGTTTTGTTCCTTATGTTTTGAATGAAAAACCCCATCAGTTGTGAAGTCTGGTTTGTAACTTTTGTCAGTATTAAATTTCTTAGTTGTAGGAGTATGTAGAACTTCTTACCATGAGTCTGGAACCATTAGAGGTTTCCCACATTCAACCCCTATTCTTTGTATTTTCCTTTTATCAATATTAGTAGCTTCCATTAACGGAGAAATGGGAGTCTCCTTTACAACTTGAGTGGATCCAGGGCTTTCAATGGTTTCAGTTTGAGAGGTGCCATCATGTTTCCTTATGTTTTCATGTCCCTCAGCTGAGAGCTTCAGGCTGTATAATACTTAGGGTGTGCTTGTGTCATAAACCACTCTCCTTTCTATCATTTCTTCCTCAAAACATATGGACCAAGGTGGGTATCTAGTTCGGTTATCTTCTGTCCTTTTAATCCATTCCACACGTTTATTGCTTTCAATTCCTTTTCCTTTCTCACAGCCCTTATATGTTCCCTTTTGAATGTCAACATTGTCTACCTTGATTTTTAATCTTCATTCCCCATTTGTCGATCCAAGGACTACATAATCTAAAATCTGATAACATTTTTGCATTTTGATAAGCATTTTCGAGTAGATGAAAAAGTCATTTTCATCTACCGCTTCCTCAACTTGTAGGAATATCCCTAGACTATTTCCAATCTTCCTCAAGGTTTCTTCATCCTTATATTCCCATGGAAGATTTTTAAGATTCAGCCACATAGCAATATTTTCCACTTCCTTTGTATCCGGGTTGAAGTTTGGTTTCTAGTCTTGAATGTAAATGCATTTCCCATCCAACATATATGGACCACCTTTTAGGATCCATTCCTTGTCCATATTTAAAGGGATTATAACCAAGAGGAACTCATTGGTTAGGATTTTTATCTCAAAATGCTTCCCTGAATGTTCATCAATCCATCTTTGTATTTTTGCTATGGACGGCCAGGGTCCAATCCACTTCATAAAAAAGGCTTTTTCTTGTAACCTATTAATTGAATCAATCCAATGGGAATTATTAATCAGTAAAGAAGAAGCCCTAATGGGAGCAAGATCATCTACCTTTTCTCCAGTATCTCAGGTTGCCTTCATCATTTTGATGTTTGATCCAACCTTGCTCGCATCTTTTGGGTGCCAAAATTTACTCTCAATCTGCTTGAAAGTAAAGTTTCATGATCGATGAAAATATCCACTTGGTTTCCAAAAATGGGTTCTCTATTCTCCCTACCCTGTCCATTCCACTCTGCTCCTGGAATCTATGAGAGATCCTATTGTGGAGGGTTCCACGAAGCTCAACCATTAGGCCTACTTCCTTTCTCAAACCCTGTGGGTCGATTCCTACTGTAGAGTCATTGGTTTCTTTTGAACTGTAATGTCCTGAAGAACTCATTATCTTTGTTTCCCATAAACCTGTGGTTTTTTTCGTTGCCGCCTTATTCCGCTATTGAGAGCTTTGCCCTGGGCTCATCCCTGGTTGCTGCCACTGCCTGTACTTTCCTCTGTCAAGCTTATTACCTCCATAGCCATTGCCGCCATAGTCGTTGCCTCCATAGTCGTTGTCATCCATCACTGCTTTTTGTCATGTGTATAATTTTCCTTTAAGTGTTAATTAAATTATTTTATTATTTAATTAATCCATTTTCTCTTTTTTTAATTAAATTAAGTCTTCCTTGTTTCTATCACTGACAATTAAATAATTGATAATTATCTAGTTAATTAACTACTTCTTCTATAAGTAAATGAATTCTTTAATTATTTATTTTTTTCCAAAAAACTTATTTTTCCAAAATTAATAAAATTTTTATTTTATTTATTTATCCCCTTATGCACAATTAAATAATTTCATAATTATTTGATGCTAGTTAATTCTTCTACTCCCACCTACCTAATTATCACTCACTGTCAGTCTAACTGAGATATCAATTATGTCACTATTGTCTTGCAATTAGTTATTTGTCAAACAATCTAGTTTATTTCATCAATCAATTTTGTCAATCAGTATAGTTGCCTCCCAGTCAATCCAGTTACCTCAGTCAGTCTTACCTTGTTTTCATCGCCATCAATTAGTCTTGTACAATCTTGTCTATTGAATATTAATTAGTGTCTTTCAATTTCAATCGTCCCTTGAAGTCCTAAAATCTATAGAAGTCTTGCTTCCTCATTATAAAAAAACCACAATCTTTTAATTTTTGTGTGTCGCAATGATTGGTGCAATTTTGAGAGCAAATATCACAACTCGAGGAAGAGAAGGCCAATGGAATATTTTAAGAGTTTTCTTGCAATTGGTTTTGTTTAATTTCATTTTTTTAATGCAAATTTAGTTGTCATCTTCTCATTGATAGGGAAAGATAATATCTTTGAGAGTAGGGTTTTGTGGTTACCTTGTTTAACTCATTGTTGGTTTTAATTATGATTATAATAGTAATTAATCAAACAAAAAAATCTCACCTAATAAGAAAAACAATCCAAGAACTAATAATACGTAGAAAACCACTTATGAGATTTGTTGAGAGGCTTGAAAGAGTTGACGAACCTAAAAGAAATGAATTATGGGCATTCTCTAGTGGACTCCCACAAACAAATAAAATTATAGTTCAAGCCTAAAACTCTCTAATAAAGAATTTTAGAAAAATAACACCAGAGTATCACCTAATCAAAGATATATTGTAAAAACTAAAATAGGTTGCTCAAACCATGAGACACATCCAAATCTTTTTTGGATATGAATCAAATAATTCTTCTCCAAATTTTTTGATATGTATCATCGTATCAAAATTAATCAAGATATTTTGAAATGGAAAAGCCTTTTTATGTCAAAAAATTCACACATTTTTTTGTAGACTACATATTCAATTCTCTAATGTTCATAAAAAAATTTATCAAAATATGTGTAAGTTTGCTTACTATAAGGTTTTGCAAGAGCATGTGATAAAGGATCCACCTGTACTTTCAAGAGATTTTATTTCAAGAATTTTATATGAAAGAGTGGATGGTCAATTATTCTACAAAAAAAATCATTCTTGTATGGAACATGTGATAGTTTTGGTAGATTGCAACATTTGACAATTCATTTGCATATGGAGAATACACATGCAATTGGAAGCAAAGAAACTTGAGATTTAAAAATATAAGGCAATAGCATATAGTCTCAGAGATGGTAAACAAGCAAAAATGTGTGAATTGGTGAGTGAAAATATAGTATATTGTATCAAGATATGTCTATTATTTTAAGATACAATATTGAATGAGTATGGAAGGCATACCCAAGATATTGGTGGTTGGACTTGCAATAAAAGTTATGCAAGGACAAATTTTTTTCTTGAAACCATCATTTAGCTATAAAATTTGCAAAGAACAATACAATACAACCATAGAATCATATTCAATTGCAATATTACAACCCCATTAACATATCTATAGTTATGTATATAGTGTCCATTCATGTACAGGATAGAACAGAGGAAGGTAAGAAGATCTTGAGAGTATCATTTTATATTAGCAACAATCACACGCATCCTAGAAATAGTGTGCAAGGTTTATTTCAAATATTTTGTTATAACTTAGCTAGAATGAGAATATAATTGGGTTGGCATATCCTATGGTTAGAAAATTATACATCATAATTCAAGAAATGAGTGGATGATCTACTGCTTGAATAGGATGCATAATACTTTTTGGTGCCAAATATACATGGAATTTCTCTAAGGTTGCAATTGGAAAGGTGGAACATTATGGTGCAAGGGCATGTTTAAAATGAGGCCCTTGCCAAGAGAAAATTTGAAGTAAAAAGATAGTGCAAAGTTGACAAATGAAACATCTATCATCAATTAATGTAACGTTATGATTGGTCACGGTAATGTAGGTCAATCTACATTTCATAGTTTTTTTGGGTTGATAGTGTTAGAGTTAAAAATGTATTTTCACTTATTAATTAAATAATTATTGATTTAATTATTAATTCACCTTTCACATTTAATCTCTATTTCACTTAAGCTAAACTGTAGGCATGCAATAATTGATTCTTTTATTAATCATTCATACAACCTTCGTTTCTTCACCCAACCTTGGTTTCTTCACCCATCTTTGGGTTTTGATCTCCTTTATAAAGATTGATCACTTTGTAATTATTTAATCCTTTTTGTAATTCCATTCCATTTTTATTAAATCAATTGAGGATGTTTCCTCTTTCACAGATCTGTTGTTTTTGGCCTCCATAGCTTTTGATTCTCTCTTTTTGTGACAGGTGTTTGCATGCAAGTGATTCTTGGGAGCTGTAGGGTTGATATTTTTCATCAACTCCAATATTGTATCAGAGCTCCGCACTTTCATGCCCCTATTATCTTCATGAGAGATTTGACCTTGTTCTATAAATTTGTGTTTTCGAGAGGTTTTTGTTGGATATGGAGAGGATTTATTTTTTGGAGCACTTTGGGTAAAAAAACAACATCTAGGTTGTGTCCGGAAGGCCCAAGAAACCTAATTTTCATATATGGCATGTCCAATTTGGACACAGTTGAAATTTGGGCACTATTTTTTGCATGCACGACCCTTAGCATGCTTTACGAGGCAAAAGTCTACCTCAATTTATGTGTTGCCTCAATTTATGTGCCACCTTGATTTACGTGCTGCCTTGATTTCTGTGCCACTTCAATTTCTATGTTGCCTCAATTTGTGTGTCACCTTGATTTATGTGTTGCCTCGGTTTCCATGTCACTGATGTCAGCAATTGCAAGTTTGACAGTGAGGTTAAATTTGACGGCCATGAAACTGTCATTTTACTTGCTTTTTTTCATAATGAGCAGCGTGTGGTTTTTTCACTCTATCTGAGGCAAACGGAGGCCAATTTTCAACTTTCTTATATCGCTGGAAAGCTCTTTCCAAGACGGTCGCTTTTCTAGAGGTTAGATTTTTTTATTTTTTCATCTTGCATCCTTTTTTGGCAGTCAAAGTCAGCGATCTATTTTGCACTCCGGGAGCCATATCCTGCTCATTTAGACTCCATTTTTCAACTTCCGCATGGTGTCAAAAAGTTGGTTCTATTATCCTTCTTCTTGTATGGGTCTCACACCCAGAATTTTCTCCAGGTATTTTTAATTTAGTTTTTTTCATTTTTGTAATCTGGTGGATATCTTGGATGTTTCAGGTCCTAGGATCATTTTTTGTGCATGGGATGACTCCTTGAGAGCAGTTACATATGTTTCTTTTGCTTTCAGTCATTCCTGGATATTGTATACATCCTTTTTGTAGCTTTTTTGCAAACGCACTGAGATAAAGTGTCATCTTGCATGCTTGGGATTCCACACATTTTGTGCCTGATTATACTCGCATTATTTATAAAGTGTCATGGGGGGGTTGTTGAACCTTTTTCAAGTGAGTGTTCCTTCCACAACATTAGCCTCATGTGTGTCAGCGACTGATCATCCTCAACACATACTTTATTTCTGCTTGTACGTTCTTCATCATGCAATTTTTCTTGGCAGTCTCTCAGTGTATCTGTTATACCTCTCCTTATCAGCATTATGGGGGGGTATTACTATTGGTTCTTATGTTTCCTTGGTTCGATGGAGTGAGCTATGTATTCACTATTTATTCCTATGTACTAGGAGGATGCAGTGGCTGGTACCTATGCATTTCAATGAGATGGATCATTTACCATATGGACATTCTTCTTTCGTTCCTATTTTGGAGGCTTCAGACTTGGCATTTTTGCCACCTGTATCTTCGAGTTTTGATGTTTGCCTTGTTTTCCATCCAGATTCGAGTAGTGTCATTTGAGGGCACTCATATGGAGCAATTATTTGACAGTGTTTTTCAGCTTCATGCTTTAGAGGTGTCCTACATATTCTTTCTTTGTTCCTATTTTTTGGGACATGCTCTAGTTTGGAGGCTTCTTCAGTCCTTCACTAGACTTCATCTCTTTTTGGAGAGGGGTTTTTCCCACTGGGTTTTCTCCTTTTCTCCTCTTTACAAATATTTTTGTACTTGGGTACCTCATCAGGCCTTGTTTTCGGGACCCATTTCTTGCTTTCAGTAGTTGTTTCAAGATTTTTAGCTTCTCCCTAAGTTTATCTTAAGGGGGGTGTTAGAGTTAAAAATGTATTTTCACTTATTAATTAAATCATTATTGATTTAATTATTAAGTCACCTTACACTTTTTATCTCTATTTCACTTAAGCTAAACTTTAGGCATGCAATAATTGATTCTTTTATTAATTATTCATGCAACCTTGGTTTCTTCACCCAACCTTGGTTTCTTCACCCATCTTTGGGTTTTGATCTC
>MU226717.1:0-38255 GCA_018584345.1 Thuja plicata | reverse complement strand
TTACAATTTGATCAAAGAAATTGATTTGAATTGAAAATGTTCCAAAGCATTGATTCAGAAATTTGATAAAATGATAAAATAATAAATGGGGCCCAAAGTCTAGGCGACCATTTTAGGGTGCATACAGCTCCCACAACCTTCCTTATAAAGTAATACACCATATTTCCCACCTCAACATTCTCCACCTCAAAATGAGAAGCATCCACCTCAATAGGATAACTAAAGGGGGAAACCAACTAGTGTATAGAAACATCTCTCATCTTTTCCAAACCATAAGCCTCCACTTCCATAGTAATTGTCTCCACCTCTAAAGGAGATCAGAGAAAAGAGACACTGAAGGAAAAAAGTAGGACCAAACAAAGAGATGATCTACAGAAAGATAAAAGGGCATCATAACAAAAACCACAAAAAAAACTCTTCCAAGATAACAGAAGAAACCCTTAACCAAAAACACACAACTAAATATGGCCTAGTCTAGGACAAGGGAAACTAAAACTAAAAGAGAAACACATAGGCCTCATGGAGAATTGAGCATCCATCAAAAAGTAACAAGGTCCCATTCATTAAACACAACATGCAAGGCTAGGAGAAGAAACATAGTCATCTGATAAGCACCATTCAAGACCTTCATAGAAAGAAGAGCTTATGCAACAAGGAAACAAACTCCAAAATAGGAAACACAAGAAGCCCTCAAGAAGAACAAAAAATGAGCTCCTTAACAAAACTCCAATCTTCGCAAGACCATCTCCCTCGCCAGAGACTTCATTCTCTACAACACAACTAACAGCCTTTGATTTACCAAAAAGCCTGACAAAAAAGCAGATGCAGATAAACCCCAAAAACATTGCATCCAAAGGCCACTCCAAAGGGCTACGTTCGAAGCATTGTCTTCAACAAACCTCCCCTGTTCAAACAAAAGTGAACCCAACACACTGCCAGAATAGGGCAAAGAAAACCATTTACTGCAAATAGCACAGCAAACTCATTCAGAGAAAAGTGGACCCTTCGTACAACCACCAAAATCCATGCAAATAGAGGGAAGTCTTCCATAGAGATCCCAATGCTTAAAAATTGTTAGACCACACCTCCAAACACACCCATAAAATAGATGCCAAAAACCAAGAAGAAGAGCCAACAAAAACTCAAATTGGACAAGCCAATAAGGTAGACTGATAGAGGGGGTAAATAAGGTTAGAAAAATATACACGCAAACCCTGCCCCCCCCCCAAACAAAGCCTCACCATGCCATGTTTGAGAGAAGATCTCAGAGCCCAAAAGCATGGCCTCACCACACACCAAAAGACTCTCATCATCATCTTCGTCTCCATTTGTATCTCCCACAACATCACCACATGCATCTAAAACCCTAGGTGCATTCCCTCGCCTACTAATCTCTCCCATTCAAAAAATAAAATTGTGGTGAGCGTTGAAACCTTATATCAAATCTTTAATGTATTGGTGATTTATTTTTTATGACAATAAGAAGCATAGACATTTGTGGTAGGAAATTGTATGATCATTGTTTGGGGCTTTGTGTTTATATTCAAAGGCTTGTTGAAGCAAGTCCTATATCAACACTAGTTGTGTTTCCCTTGAGTCAAATGTCAAACGTTGAGTCAAGTGGAGATGCTTTTGTTAAAGGGTTTAAAATAGGGAATACATCACTACCCCTTTTGTATCCCAATGTTAAATACTTAATGATATGCATATCATGTTTAAGAGTTATTTAAAGTCTATCAAAATGCCTAAATCAAAGATTTAATAAGGGTTTATGAAGGGCAGTAACTTTTATACTTGTGAGTTATTACTCAAAGATCACAAGCCTTATTAGAGAGAGTGTATAGTAGCTTCATGAAATCATAAGGAGTGCTAAAAATGTAACTTTTGAAAACTTTCTAAGGAATCTTTTCTTGTTTCGTACCATTTTTTATCAAAGTTTTTATATAAGTATTGTATATTGTTGGTACTGGTCAAGGATCCCTTTTAGATGTGGAGACATCACTAAGTGATATTAATATTATGCTTAAAGAACAGTCAGCATATTGAGAAACATAGGAGATATGCATAATGATAAGATTCTTGGAATAAGAAAGTAGATGTCTAAACAAGAAAAAATCCCACTCTAAAGCATTGACTATTAAGGAATATAAGAGTTATAGTCAATAGGAAATATGCAATGAAGTTTCCAAAGTATAATGTGATTGTGGTCAGTGCCAACACTTAGCTGACTGGGGCAAGGTCTTATACCATGCAGAATGGTAGGAAAAGAATTATCTAGGTTTGAAGTGTTTGTTAAACTCTTTATGTATTTTTATTTCAAAGCTTTCTTGATCCTAAAGACAAGAACATAGGACAAAAAGTAGTTGGTATTCCTCTAGCAACTAAAAAAGAATAAGTGGCAATTAATAAAGCCACAAAGGACATTATTGTGATGGTGAAAGCAAGATAATCATGATC
Organism: Thuja plicata; assembly: GCA_018584345.1. Taxonomy (NCBI): domain Eukaryota; kingdom Viridiplantae; phylum Streptophyta; class Pinopsida; order Cupressales; family Cupressaceae; genus Thuja; species Thuja plicata. Next base: position 35,798 of record MU226717.1, on the reverse strand, counting down.
TGTAAGAGGTGAAACTTAGGATAGAGGTCTCCAAGTGATAATTTAGTGCTCTATTTTCTTGTACAAGATATTTCTAGTTATGAATAAGGGATAGGGATGGCATCAAATGGAAATCAATATACCAGTGAGCCGTAAAAAAATACACCATAAATGGATAGGGGTGATATTACTTCAACAATGAAATGAAGGGGATAGAAGAATGCATGAGCACAAAATGGATACATTGATCTTGAAACACTATCCTAGAAGGCCTTAAATAGAATTTTAAATAGAGGATTAGATGACAAGTGAAAGAGATTAATATGAGAAGGCAGAGCTATTTTCTAACAATGAAAATGCAAGAATGGGAATGTAAGTAATAACTCAGTCCTCAAATAATTCAAGATACAAAAACAAAGACAACCATAGTCAAAGGCGCAAATGTTGGTTGTGCATTATAGATCACAGAGTACGTAGGAACCATGAGGAAGATAATTATGGGAGGATGGTTGGCACAATGTCATTAACAATGAACAATACAAGATTGCGGAGATATAAGAATGTGACAGTTCAAGGAATGAACCTTTCATAGTTTCTTAAAATGAGGGATGTGTGATATTTCTCAAGGCACTATTAAAGGAAATCAAAGAAAATAAAGAATATATGAGGATAAAATAAGGGAATAAATGATTGATTCAAAGATACAGATAGAGGTCTAAAGAAACTATGGAAGTACCTATGTATTGACTGAAGATGTGAAGATGAAAGATCCACAATAAATGAAAAATGTGGGAAAACCTAGACCTTGGTGATGTCCTAAACTATCAACATTACCACCCATCCACCCTTGCTCAAATCTTTTGGTAGGCTGCATATGAGTTTATTCAACCTTAAGAAGTCATTTTTATGGCCAAAAGAGCATGTGTATCCGGTAATTCAGCTCCAAATGTTAACAATATAATGATTAGTGAAATCAAAATAAATTTATAGACTTTAACAAGTAGTTGGATGATATCAAGAAAGAGAACAAATTTAACTTGCAATAGGAAGAGATGGCTTACCAAACTTACCAATGCTAAAGAAGAGATGGAAGCAAAATATAAGACAATTTGAGGAATATCTCATAAAAGATATTATATCTAAAGAGAAGCATATTAAGATTTTGCTTGCCCAAGTTAAAAGACTAGAAACCTAGCTAACCTCTTGTGTTTCTAATTTCAAGCAAGGACCTCCTGTAGCAATGGATTATCCCAAGAAAGAGGAGGATTTCAAGGTCAAGTTTCCAAGTTTCAAATAAAATGTGTATACTAAATCTTCAAGTATTCTAAATTAAATTTTTCAAGTTTTAAAGGGCCTTTACAATTGCAAAAATGTGTTCTTCTACAAAAATAGCCTATTGTTCCTCAAGAATAAGCTCTTCAAAACCTATAATTTCTCAAGAATCTCAACAAACGAAAACTGAAAATGCAAAGTTGCTACGAGAAGAAAATAATCACATGGAATTGGAAGAGCAAGATACAAGATACTAAGCAAAAAGAACCTGAAGAAAATAAGGATTTTACAACTTAGTTTGATGAGCTTCCATGTTTTTTTTACAAGGATGAGGAAAACATGCCAATACCAACATAAGTTGAAGAGTTGGGGCAGCAGGATAAGAAGGGAAAAAGAAGTGATTAAAACCAAGATTTGGTATGCTTGTTGATGAGATTTCTTGTTTTATGATAAGATGTTAGTTTATGAGGAGGCAAGTGAGAATAGCCTTGTTTCTAAATATGGAGAAGTTGATAGACATAAGGTTGTTGGTCAAGATTGACGTGATATCAAATCATATCAAATCAGAACTCCTTTAATAAGATGACCTTGATGATTTTATGATTCTTCAAGAGAGAATAAGAAGTCAAAGTCAGTCCTCTTATCCATAAAATGAAAGAGGAGTTTAAACAAGATTTATTTTGGGATGATTTAGAGGCATTTTGATCAACCTTAGATATCAATCCATCATCTCTTGAAGAGGGAAATCATGAGTAGCGTGAACCTAGTGCAAAAAAATATGTGTGCCTATCAAATCAATCACAAGAAATGGACTTGAGATATGTCAAAGTAGATTTTTTATTTCCTAGTTGGTTATTAGTGTGAGTGGATGCAAGGTGTCAACATCTTCCATGGAAGTTACAATCATCTATTTTAGGCCATTGTGCTAGACTCTCTCCATTTGTCATATTTTCCACCTCTCCTCTCTCATTTTTTATATACACTCAACTCCTAACTAATCTTTAAATTGCATTTTTGTGGCTACGTGATCTTGCATTCTTTTAATATTATTTTTATTTTGCAACATTTGCACTTATCTCTCGCAAACTAACTTTATATTGTTGTTTTGATCTTTTATCATTTTCATTCACAAATTTTTTTCTATTCATTTACACTATGTAAACATGGTTATTCATCTTTTCATATTTTAACATGGTATCAGAGCTATTCTAGTGCAAAAATATATTTTTTAATTTCCTTATAATAGAGATTGAGAAAAAGGGGGCTTACTAATTCTGTAAGTTTTTAAAACCTTAGTACTTTTCTCTTGCATCTTCAGGTGAACTAGAGAATCAAAAAAAAATTGACAAAATATTTTAACCTCTGTAGTTTTCGTACAACTATTTTTTGAAATCTTGATATTAGCAGTGTTCTGGTAATCCTAGTGGCATTTTCAGTTTTTCCATAGCCTTTGAGGTCTCTATGAAGTCATATTCTTCAAAGATGCTCTCTAAGATGGGTATTGGGTTTTTCGCATGATATTGCATCTTCAACGTCTCTTCTTTTGGTAAAAGATTTTTTACTTTTAGTCCCTACTTGTCCATATACTAGAGGTATACGATAATGGTTTATGTACATCAAATTTTCTTAATTGATAGAATGTTTTATGTACATAAAAGCTTCACCTTTTCCATAGCATTTTGAAGGATCGATAAAGTCATTTAGGAAGATACCCTCTAAGATTGGCGTTTGGTTTTTCATATGATACTGTGGTTTTGGTATCCATCTTTAGGTATAAGCATTTTTAATTTTGATCCATATTGATGGTATAAGATAATGTTTTAAGTTTTGATAATATTGTAAGGTTTTGTCCCATTGTTCATAAGTACATGGCTTCTATTATAGTGGTGCTTAGAATGTAATGTGTTAGAATGTTGATAACGTTTCATGTATATCAAAGGTTCGTCTCTTTCTCTAGTTTTTTTTAAGGATTTATCCACATAAATCATGTGCCTATATGATTTGTCAATTTTATTGTTATTTTTAACTTATGTATTTTCATGATATTCTATAATGGTGATCACGGATAAAACATATTTCACGATTGCATACATTTTGTAAAATATTTTATTACAATAGTTTTACCTTGGTTCTCAACACTAAAGCAAATCATTGAAAAAAAAATATTTAATTTCTTACAAATACATAAAGGAAGCAAAAAAAAACTAGAAAGGGAGTATGATCTGATTTGAGCACAAAGAGAAATGAAGAAAAAAATTAGTAGACAAGCTTGTTGCCCCACTTTTAGTCTGCATACCTTTAGACAAAAGTGGATGTTTAACGTGTAGTAGTGGTCTTGAAAGTTTTGTGTGAGTCCTAAGTCTAAGTCTAGCTATCCCCTTAGGATAAGAGACCTTTACCGGATTTCCCCAATTTGAATTCTCCTTTGTGAGCCGGAGGGAATCTGTATTTGAGATCATGTTTTCATTGAGTAGGTTAAGTTCCCAATCCAGTAAAGGCCATGGTTCAAAGATTTATAACATCAATTTTACATGCAACTGAAATATTTAGCCATAACTCTTCATTTTGCATCATTGGCAGAAAGTTGGGTTCGGGCTTCTCCATCGGCGGAAAAGCATCAGCAGGGTGCATTTTTCGCCGATGACTACTAAGTGATGTCTTAGCAGGAAGTGTAGTTCTAAAGTGGATCCCTTAGGCTTAGAAGGACTGATGTGTCAGAACTACAACTCTACAAGTCAAGAGGAACTATTAAATAGAAAGAAATCTAAGAAATAAGTCTACTAGCGGAAAAGCGGAAAATGGCTTCTCCATTACTCCAACAGGCGAGTTTCGACCCACGGAGTACGTTTTCCGCCAAGCCATTAAAATGAAGTGATTTTGAGGAAGAATCTATCTCATAAAGAATCTGAGATATAAAAAAAGGTAGATGAAATCAACACATGCCATTTTGGCACCCTGATAGGCCAAATTTCCCCTTTTCTAGATTTTTGAACCGAGAGCACTCCAAAAGCATTTCTCCGCCCAAATGAGAAGTAGAACAGTAATTTTCCGCTACCTCAGGAAAGTTACCGTTGCAGTTACTAAAGTGAAAAGACATTTCTTAACGGCCCGTAAGAGAAAAGTAATTAGTTCAAATAAAGTTGTTTTACTTCATAACGGACTATTTCATTAATGTTGAGGTCTTTTCATTCATGTGGCGCAGAAATTCGGTCGTTAAATGGTAAGAATTCATAAGTTATAAGATCAATTGGAGGTTGCCAATAGGAGCTACCGTTTGTTTAACAAATTGTTTGAATTCAAAGCCTTTGATACTGGTTGTTCTTTGCCCCTGCGTTCTTGAAAAGATATTCTTCATTCCCGAATCAGATCATTTGAAGTATGGCTTCCAGATTTGTGGGATTTGACAGAATGAACGGCATTACCTCCGAATGGCATAAGATCTCGGATACGTCTCTAAAGTACTTTGATATGCAAAACTTTAAGAGTAGACTAAAAGCGGACCAAATGCATCCCATCACTGAGAAACTGAAGGAGAGAAGATTAATTGAAGCTACTGGTTTTCCTGTGGTTGTTCAAGCCCCAGAATTGATATGGGAATGCTTAGCTCGATACAACCCAGATACCAAGCAAATCCTCTTGCCCAATGATACGGTGTTGCTATCTATCGATAGAGAATCGGTCCAAAACTCGCTTCGCATCCCAGAGCAAGATGAGTATTCAAAAATGACATACAGTCAGGTGGTGACTGAATATATCGCCAAAAAGTCAATTTGGAAGAAGGAGATAATGAAAGCATGGTTTCAAGAGCCCAAGAGCGCCAAAGGGAAGCTACCAAAGACACTATATGGCACTAATCTGAAGCCAGAGATCATAGACATTCTGGTGCTACTCCACAGGATCAGAGGTGAGAGTGAGGCACTCAATTTTGTTGACCATCACTTCTTCATGGTTCAGGTAATCTGTTCCCAACATCACTTCATTGATTGGGCCGTTATGGTAAGTTAAAACCTCTCGGAGGCCCTAGATAGAGCTAAGTGCCAGAATGAATTTTATATGTCTTCAGTCCTTTTGTATATTCTGGCTACAATCCAAATTTGGCCAGGGCTTCCTAGATTAAAGGAATTTCATGATGATGTTAAGAGTTACGATTTTTTCCCCTCTTTGCAATTGCACAACAGTTATGTTGAATATTTTTGGGTTAATGATGCATTTACAATGAGATTGTGCAGGGAGCTACAAGGTTGTCCAAAAAGGAGATTCTCTCCCAAAGCCATAGCTTTTATCAGCCAATTCGAATGTTATTTTATTCAATTCAGAGATTTCTCATACCTTCGTCTTGCAGGTTTTGACGACTTCCCTTTGAAGGTGCCCAGATATCCTACGGATATGATCGTACTGGTGGAGGTGATGAGGCAAGCGCTTCAGGTGAATTTGATTTGTGCTGATGCGAGGAAGAAAGGCTATGACTTCCCTATGACTATCGGAGCCTACAGTTGTGTGTCCCGGTCTGAGGCGAAGAATGTTCTAAAGGCATTCTCCAAGAGGTTTTCATTGGAAACCCATGATGTTTTGAGGTCCCAATATGATCCAGTTAATTACGCTCGTGATTACCTGCAAATGAGCCGAGCTATCCACCATGTAGATGACATTGAAGACTATTGGGCAAATTGTAGAGATGATTTGGAGAGCAAAGATAGATTTTATGCCAGATTAACCATTGAACAAATCAAAAAGTTCAAGGTCAATCTTGCAGTTGAGGGGCTAGTAGATGACGGCCAGCACATGTATGATAAACCTATCTCGAGAAGATCAAACCCCTCTCCATCAGTTCTGAGCCCATGCTAGATCAAGTCGTCGGTGACTTTCAGACTCTAATGAGTGGTATTTATAAGAGGACAAAGCAATGGGTTGAATAGACGACAGGAAGAAGGAAGAGGTTGGAAAGGAAGCCTCCTACTCAAAGGACCCTGGCAAAGGATACTTCCAACATTGCAACAACTTCTTTGGTGGTACTCCCAACTATGACCAAGAGTTCGTCTCAACGAGCTGGGGGAGGCGATGAACCTCCGAAAAAAGAAGTTCAACCAAAGAAGACTTGTGGAGGAGGTCCGCTTCCAAATATTGGAACAATAGAGGAACCCACCAAAGGTGCGGAACTAGAGCAGCCAGCTAAAGCAGTCACTATAGATGTACCGGTTGGCACTTCAACCCAAGATTCTCCAAGGTGAGTGTCCCATGTAATAGTAGAAGTGGGTGAAGATACTCCTTCAACCACAGAATCAGAAGAAGAGGCCAGGAAGAAGCAGAAGGTTTCTTTAGAAGCCAAATTGGTGTCCTCTTCTCCTACCTCGGTAAATCCATTTGCTTCTAGACCAAAGGCTACACCCACAGTCATAAGGAAGTTGTTCATTGAGGAGTTGGTTTCTGCCAACAAAGTTACTAGCGCAGAGTCATGGATAGAAAATACTCTGGAACGCAAGAGGAAAAGGGCAGAAGAAGGAATTTCCAGCAAAGACAATCTGTCACGAGTCTTTCAGCCCAAGGCCACTACGAGAAAATAGAAGAAAGTAAAGATGATGTCTACTCTGGGTCGTGACCCTGAGACTGGACACTTCACTATGGAAGTGGCCAAGCCAACCAAGGAAGGTAGATTCGAGGATATGACCACTTCAGACTTTCAATTGCAGTCATTTGATATGGGGTTGGCTCGTCATGACACCAAGGTGGACTGGTGGAAATATACTAATGTGGTGATAGAGGAAGAACTCGAGGAGCTCAAGATTGCCAAGGTTCAACTGAAGGCAAAAGTGGTTGAGCTAACCAATTTCATAAGACAGCTCCTCACTCCGATTGCAAGCGTTCCCAACACCCAAACCACCTTTGATCCCAGTGTGGTGGAGAATCAAGCTATATTAGCCAAGTTGCAAGAGGATAGACACTTCGCACAGATTGGCAAGGGATGGGTCGAGAGACTCAAATCTGAGGGATTGGCAGTTGTCAAGCAGTTGGGTAATGCTCTCTTGAGATTGGAGATGAAAAGGAATAACATTGAGAAGAATTTGCAAACTCTCACATCTAAGAGAGTGAAGTGTCAGGAGTGCATAGTGACGCTCCATGTAGTAGTAAATATGAAGACTAAAGAGGCGCTGAAAGCCAAGATTCTGCAAAAGGGAGATGAACCTCTAATCGAGTGGCTTCAAAGTCTAGAGTTCAAAATCGAAATGATCATCCAGACCGAGATGGGGTTGCAGCAAGTAGATGTTAAGGTCAAGGAAGAACAGAACAAAGACTTTAAGATTCTTCAAGGTTTGCACACAGAATCGCAGACGAGTGGGAAAGGCAAAGAAATGATAGGATTGGCCAATATGCAGAAATCATTTTCTGATTATGTGGACAAGCTATCAGAGCCATCTTCCACCCATTTGGACAAAGTGCTAGAGCTCCAGCAATTGAGTGGATGTATTTATAAGGTCATGGAAGAATTGCAGGATTGGACAAATGCCATTAAGAGTCTGGCTAAGGAGCATTCCAGGTGGCTCATCTGATACACCAATGTCCATGTCAATAGACATGAGGAGCTCATCAGAGTTATCACAGCTGTCACTGCCTATAGGGATAAATTAGGCATAGGGAATGAAACTAAAGCTTGAATAGATTCTCTCTTTGTACCAATTTTTGATTGATGTTGTAACGGATAAACCTTTGGTTATCATTTCTGGTTGGGGAAGTTGAACCATTTCGGTTACCCCCCTTTTTGTAACGGCCCAATCTGGGACTCTATATGTACTTTTTCCAAAATCAATACAAAGGTCGGCTAAATTTTGGTGTGAAAGATAGCATTTTGTTGAGTCAATTGTGCGTGTCTGAATACCATTTCTTTAATTGTTCTGTTGCATTTCATTGGTCTTTCTATTAAATTTGAATGTTTCTTTGAAGTCAAATTTGCAATCTGTATTTGAACCAGATTTCTGTGTTATGATTTGACACAGTTAATTTGGGGGAAGATCTGTTGTTATCCTGAGTTGGGAAACGTTTCTGTGATATAGATTGATTCATCAGCATTTCATCGTTAATCTTTAGTCTTGCATCTGCATTTTTAGTAGTTCATGCATTACCAGTTTTGGGGGTTAATTTGATTGATGAAATCTCAGAGTTGGCTAGATTTAAAGTTGAATCCACCTCGCCTAAGCGATTTATCGTCTGGGTTTAGCTTGGTTTACCTCTTCTATTCTCAGGTTAAGAACATACCCATGTTAGACTAGGGAAGATCAAAATTCACTAAATATTATTCATATAAGGGAGTTGTACCTTTAAATTCAGAGGGAAATTAGTTTTTCAATAACAATTTTCCAACTGTTGTATTCAGTTGCTCTTAAGTATTTTGGGTATTTTAGAGTTAAATTTGAAAGAACAATCTGTTTACCAATAGATTTTTGGCGACTCTACAGGGGAGACGAACAGTCGTTATAACCAGAAGCATATCATGGAGAAAGATGGTGCTTCCCCATGAAAACATAATTCCTGTGCTCCATCCGAATCTTGGATTCCAAGATGATCAAGAGGACCTCATCTCCTCGTTGAACACTTTTGCGTTGAGATACAGAAGAGATACATAGCACTATAGGAACGCTAGTCAAGTGCTTGAACAAGAAGAAGCTAGAGCAGAAGCACTTGAAATAGTCATCGGAAGGAGAAATCTAAGAAGGGCACAAAGCCGAGCAGAGCGTGAAGCTAGGATACAGAATTAGTTGAAAATATGGAGCCTAAAAGGTTTCTCAGGAGTACAAGGAAAGAAGGTAGAAAAGACCCAGTCTTTGAAAGACTTGCGAATATTAACTATTCTCTTTTAGAAGTACCTCGCCGAGGAAATAGAACTACAATGAGCCAGAGTAGACCTTCTTCACCTCCTAAGCAAACTACTCAGTTGTCCACCACTTGCCAAGTGTTAACTTTACACGGAGTAGTTGCCCCTCTTGTTATCAATCTAACACCCTATCTACCCCAAGTAGCTATGGCACTTCCTTGGGTTGCCGCAGTCGGACCTCTGTAATTAGCAGCATATAAACCTCTCCCTTCGGGTTCTAGAAAGAAATTTCCCAAATTTTTTGGAGACGGGAAAGTATCTATAGATGAGCACATTGTCGCCTTCTTTGCTTCGGTCAATATCCTAGCAGTACAAGAGGAGGATGTGGCCGTCAGATTATTTGTTGAGACCCTCGTTTAGGGTGCTGCCGATTGGTTTCACCATTTACCTAATTCTTCCATCACATATTAGACTTCCATGAGAGCTTCCTTTGAAAGAAGGTTTAAAACTATTGAAGGTGAGCATTCCCTATTGATGCAATTAACTTCCATCGAGAAAGAACCCTCTATCAATATGAGGGATTTTATAGCTAAATTCAACAAGCTTGTAAATCGTATTCCAGCAGCTAAAAGGCCTACGGCGGGAAATTTGANATTGAAGGTGAGCATTCCCTATTGATGCAATTAACTTCCATCGAGAAAGAACCCTCTATCAGTATGAGGGATTTTATAGCTAAATTCAACAAGCTTGTAAATCGTATTCCAGCAGCTAAAAGGCCTACGGCGGGAAATTTGAAAACATTCTTCATAAGTGATATGCCGCCCGACATCAATTATGATCTAAGAAGGGTGAACCCTGCAGATTTGGATGCCACGCAGAGAACTATTGTAGAACTTGAGGACCATATGATCTCATTCGGGAAATGGAAAAGAGAGATACAATCTAGAACCAGTAGTAGCAATACTATGTCATCAGATGAGATGATTCAAAAACTGTCCAATGAATTCATCGCCTTCAAGAGGCAACTCCCCAGATTTAATAATCTCTACCAGCGAAACTTTCAAGATCAACCTGGGAGAAACAACGAGGGGATGAATATCGATGGAAAGGCGTTACAGTTAACTGCTCCACCATAGAGGTTAGCTATAGAAGCTCCTCCTAAAAAAGGAAACATGTGTGCCTTCCACCTAACTACAGATCACAATGGGGAGAGTTTCCCCGATGTAGCTCATGCTTGGCAAATGCATCAGACTGATGAGTGGAATGCTGGAGTGTCCGGAGCTGAACCAGATTCATACTCGCATGGCGACTCTGAAAACTTATATTTAGAGTATGAATCAGATTCAGAGCAAGAAGCAACATGTTACACTACCATAGACGGGACCTCTTATACAGTCTTGACCCAGAGTCAGAAGGATAAAAACCTTGCTTCAACACCTCCACTTTAAAATAATGAGGCATCTACCTCCTATTCTAAGGAAGCCAATCAAGGAGTGAGAATTCTACAACCAGGTAAGGAGCAAAGCTCTTTTGACATTATTCAATTTTGTAGAGATTCCAGAATTCAAATTTCCCCTATAGACTACCTTAAGTCTAATCCTATAGAATTGCAAAAGCTAGTAGATTACTGTAAAGAAGGGAATCCGGAGTTAAAACCAAAATGTCATGACTACTATAGAAAACGAGTCTATATTTGGAGAACCAAATAAGCAAGGAGAACCTTCAATTTTGGCCAATTTCACGGGCCAAAATCCTGACCCGTTCTATGTGTCATTATATATTAATGGTTGCAAGTTAAGCAATTGCATAATAGACTCTGGAGCCTCAGATAATGTCATGCCATCAACTATAGCTAAAGATCTAGGACTTACCCTCACTAAAGCCCATGGTAGATGTTACTCTATGGATTCCAAGCAAGTACCCCTTGTTGGTAAAATTAAAGATGCTCAAGTTGTCCTGGCGGCACACCCCGAGAAGAAGATGTTGCTAACAATCCTTGTTGTTGATATACCTGCTAGTTACGGTTTACTATTAAGCAGGAGTTTTTGCAGAGACCTTGGAGGGGAGATAAAGCTGGATTGGTCTCGAGCTTTAATCCCAGTAGGCAATAAAAAGATTAAACTGGTCCCGGAGGAGAAAGCTAAGTTTACAGTACTGAAATCTGATGACCCTAAAGCCCAAATTATATATCAAGAATTGGAATTTGGTAACTATATGTTGTTTACTGATGACCACAATGAGGAAATGGAATCTGGGGAAGAGGAAAAGCAGTTTTCCGCCGAAGAAACACCACCACAGATCTGGACCCTTGAATTTGATGGCAGTTGTGCATCTTCAAGATCTGGTGCAGGTGTGGTCTTGATATCACCAGACAGAGTAGGTGAACCCATGGCTTATAAATTGGAGTTTGGGAACACCAACAATAATGTCGAGTATGAAGCCCTCCTGTTAGGGATTATTGTTGCAAAGGAAAAGGGTGTGAAGATCTTGAGAGCTCGTGGTGATGCTGAGTTGATCGTGCGTCAAGTAAAGAATCAATACTCTATAAAAAATCACAGATTAAAAAATTACAGAAACAGAGTATGGGATGAAATAGAGGCACTAGATGCATTCTTTATTAAATATGTGCCGAGAGAATTAAACTCCAAGGCAGACTCCTTGGCCATGTCAGCTTCACTACTCCTCCCTCACCCATAATTCAAAGATAAGAAGTACCAAGTGGAGATTGTATATCAACCATCTGTGCCGGATAATGTACAAGATTGGCAAGTGTTCAAAGATGACCAGAACCTCCTTCTCTTCCTAGAAAGCGGTGGTGGCTTCCATAAAGATGTTCCTAACAGAAATAAAGGAGACCGTTAGGACAAGCAAAAGAAAGATAAGTCTGATGTCATCCAGTTACAAGGTAACATCATTCCTCCACATTTGGTCACTCTTGAGAATCTTTTCAATAGGCATGACACCTTTGTTAAGAAGAAGAGAATCGAAAGAGGTCCTACCACTGGTGAATATGAGGGGATGAATATAGGAACCGAGAAGGATCCCAAGATGATCAACATTGGGAAATGTTGCACTGAAAATGAGAGGGAAGAGGCCAGGAAACTCTTCCTAGAATACCAAGATGTTTTTTCCTGGAGTTATGAAGATTTGAAAAGTTTTATGAACGGAAAATTCAAACACCAGATTCCTTTGAAACCTGAGGCAACTCCATTCAAACAAAAACAAAGGAATTACAACCCCAAAGTTGTTGATGCTATATTCAGGGAAGTTGACAAAATGCTCAAAGCAAGGATCATATACCCTACCTGGGTAGCAAATATAGTGCCAGTGAGGAAGAAGAACAGAGAAATAAGAATCTGTGTTGATTTGAGAAACCTTAATCAATCCTCCTTGAAGGACAATTACGCACTCCCCAACATGGATCATCTCTTGTAGACCGTGGCCGGAGCCGAAATGATGTCCATGTTAGACGGCTTCTCAGGGTATAACCAGATTGAGGTTGAGAAAGCAGACCAACATAAAACGGCTTTCACTACTCCGTGGGGCACCTTCGCATACCATAGGATGTCATTCGGGTTAATCAACGCTGGGGCTACCTTTCAGAGAGGCATGGACCTTTCCTTCATTGATATGAAGAACAAAATCATTGGTATGTATCTGGACGATCTTACTGTATTTTCTAGGAAAAGAGTAGATCACATAAATAACTTAAGGAGAGTATTGCAAAGGTGTCGAGAAGACGGGATTTCATTGAACCCTAAGAAGTCAATTTTTTGTGTGACGGAAGGGAAATTGTTGGGTCATATTGTCTCCCAAGAAGGCATAAGGATCAACCCAGAAAGAGTAAGAGCCATCCAACAATTGAGTTTACCTGTGAACAAAACTGGAGTGAAATCATTTTTCGATCAGGTAAACTTTCTCAGGAGATTCGTTCCAGATTTCTCTGAGATTACCAAATGCATAGTTGACATGATGAAAGGAAATGCGAGTTTCAAGTGGAACGACCCAGGTAAACAAGCTTTCAAAATCATAAAGAACGCCATAGCCAATGCTCTCATGTTATGCCACCCAGATTATAAGAAAGATTTCATAATCTATTGTTACTCCTCTAAACATACTCTATCAACTATTCTCATGCAGGAGAACGAAGAAGGAATTCAAGCTCCCGTTGCCTTTATGAGCACACCTCTAAAAAATCATGAGTTGAGATACTCTCAGACTGAAAAACATGCTTTCGCAGTTGTAAAGGCTTTAAAGATTTTCAGACTCTACATTCTACACTCACACTCTCTTGTGTATGTGCCCGATATTGCAATGAAAAGCATCTTGACTCAACAGGGTGTAGGATGTAACAACAGAGGAGCATGGGTAGCTAAAACCCAAGAATATGACATAGAGATCAAGCCCACCAAGCTGGTGAGGGGAAATGCATTGTGCAAGGCAATGGCGGAGAATCGAACAGACGAAGACCCAGAAGCTGTACACTTAGTGTTGGCAGTAAGTATGCAAGACCCTTGGTTTGAAAATATCATGTATTTCCTGACATATGGTGAATGTCCTGAAGGGTTAACTCCGAAGCAAAGAAGGGACTTGAAACTAAAAGCTTCTAAATATGTAATCTGGGAAGATAGATTGTATAAGAGATCTATAGATGGAACTTTCCTCCGGTGTGTCAACAGACAACAACAAGAGAAGTTGTTAAAGGTGTTTCATGACGAAGCTTGCGGGGGACACTTCTCATCAGTCACTGCATTCAATATTTTAAGACAGTGCTATTACTGGTCAGGAATGTTTAGAGATGCATACCATTGGGTAGCAAGGTGTGAGAAATGCAAAATATTTACCGGAAAGCCACAGTTGGAAGCACTACCTCTAAGACCAGTGGTAATTGAAGGTCCTTTTCAGCAATGGGGTCTTGATTTTATTGGTCCTATAAACCCCACGTCTAGTGCAGGTCATACCTACATAATCACTGCCACCGATTACTTCACAAAATGGGTAGAGGCAAAAGCAACCAAGAGAACTACTTCGGAAGTAGTATGTGAGTTTATCAAAGAAAACATTCTGGTAAGATTCGGTGTGCCTATTAAGTTAGTTATGGATAATGCCGCATACTTTTCTTCTCAAGAAATTACAGAATTTTTCTTTAAGTATGGCATCATGATCAATCACTCATCTGATTATTTCCCTCGAGGGAACGGTCAAGCGGAATCTAGCAATAAAAATTTGGTAAACATCATGAAAAAGCTTGTTGCAGACAACCAAAAAACTTGGCATAAGAAGATCTATGAAGCCCTCTGGGCGGATAGAGTGACTCCCAAAAGAGCCATCGGTGTATCTCCTTTTGAACTCGTTTACGGGGTAGAAGCCAGTCTTCCATTACCATTAGATTTAGCTACTTGTAAACTAAGGACAACAGTAGAGGATGGCATATATGAAGATGGTTTAGAAAAGAGGATTCTGTACCTGAGCAAACTAGAAGAAGAAAGGGAGAAAATGGTTGATCATATCACACGGCATCAAATGTGTGTGAAGAACTTGTTTGATAAAAAGAGCAGACCCTGAAAATTCATGGAGGGAGACATGGTGTTATTATGGAACAAATGCAGGGCACCCAAAGGCATGCATGGAAAATTTGAAACACTATGGAAAGGACCTTTCAAGATCCATCAAGCGTTTGAGAAGAATTATTTTAAATTGGCATATCCAGATGGTGAAGCACTACCCTTGACGTATAATGGTCAGGATTTGAAACTCTATCAGATCTTAATTGAAAACAGGCAACCCCTGTATTGTACCATAGTTACGTTTAGTTCCTATTTTTGCTTTCCTAGTTAGGTTTTCTTTCTGCTTTCCTTTCCGTGCCTTGCTTTAATTTTGTTGTGAGACACCTTTTATTGAGCTTTGCGAAACCAGGGATTTGAGTTCCTTGCTTGGACATGTGAATGTCCAAGTCCCCAGACAGAGCCAGCTGTTGCCCCACTTTTAGTCTGCATACCTTTAGACAAAAGTGGATGTTTAATGTGTAGTAGTGGTTTTGAAAGTTTCGTGTGAGTCCTGAGTCTAAGTCTAGTTATCCCCTTAGGATAGCAGACCTTTACCGGATTTCCCCAATTTGACTTCTCCTTTGTGAGGCGGAGGGAATCTGTATTTAAGACCATGTTTTCATTTGGTAGGTTAAGTTCCCAATCCGATAAAGGCCATGGTTCGAAGATTTCTAACATCAGTTTTACATGCAACTAAAATATTTAGCCATAACTCTTCATTTTGCAGCATTGGCAGAAAGTTGGGTTTGGGCTTCTCCACCGGCGGAAAAGCATCAGCAAGGTGTATTTTCTGTCGATGACTACTAAGTGATGTCTCAGCAGGAAGTGCAATTCTAAAGTGGATCCCTTAGGCTTAGAAGGAGTGTTGTGTCAGAACTTCACCTCTACAAGTCAAGAGAAACTATTAAATAGAAAGAAATCTAAGAAATAAGTTTGTTAGCGAAAAAGCGGAAAATGGCTTCTCCATTACTCCAACACGCGAGTTTGGACCCACAGAGTACGTTTTCCGCTAAACCATTAAAATGAAGTGATTTCGAGGAAGAATCTATCTCATAAAGAATTTGAGATATAAAAAAGGCAGATGAAATCAACACATGCCATTTTGGCACCATGACAGACCAAATTTCCCCTTTGGTGGATTTTTGAACCGAGAGCACTCCAAAAGCATTTCTCCGGCCAAAGGAGAAGTGGAAAAGTAATTTTCCGCTACCTCAAGAAAGTTATCGTTGCAGTTACTAAAGTGAAAAGACATTTCTTAACGGCCCGTAAGAGCAAAGTAATTAATTCAAATCAAGTCGTTTTACTTCATAGCGGATTGTTTCATTAATGTTGAGGTCTTTTCATTTGTGTGGTGTGGAAAGTCAGCCATTAAACGGTAAGAATTCAAAAGTTATAAGATCAGTTGGAGGTTGCCAATAGGAGCTACCGTTTGTTTAACAAATTGTTTGAATTCAAAGCCTTTGATACTGGTTGTTCTTTGCCCCTGCGTTCTTGAAAAGATATTCTTCATTCCCGAAACAGATCATTTGAAGTATGGCTTCCAGATTTGTGGGATTTGACGGAATGAACGGCATTACCTCCAAATGGCATAAGATCTCGGATACATCTCTAAAGTTCTTTGATATGCAGAACTTTCAAAGCAGACTAAAAGCGGACCAGATGCATCCCATCACTGAGAAACTGAAGGAGAGAGGATTAATTGAAGTCGTTGGTTTTCCCGTGGTTATTCAAGCCCCAGAATTGATCCGGGAATGCATAGCTTGATACAACCCAGATACCAAGCAAATCCTCTTGCCCAATGATACGGTGTTGCTATCTATCGATAGAGAATCGGTCGAGAACTCGCTTCGCATCCCAGAGCAAGCTGAGTATTCAGAAATGACATACAGTCGGGCGGTGACTGAATATATCGCCAAAAATTCAATTTGGAAGGAGATAACGAAAGCATGGTTTCAAGAGCCCAAGAGCGCCAAATGGAAGCTGCCAAAGATACTATATGGCACTAATCTGAAGCCGGAGATCATAGACATTCTAGTGCTACTCCACAGGATCAGAGGTGAGAGTGAGGCACTCAATTTTGTTGACCATCACTTCTTCCTGGTTCAGGTAATCTGTTCCCAACATCACTTCATTGATTGGGCCCTTATGGTAAGTGAAAACCTCTTGGAGGCCCTAGATAGAGCTAAGCGCCAGAATGAATTTTTTATGTCTTCAGTCCTTTTGTATATTCTGGCTACAATCCAAATTTGGCTAGGGCTTCCTAGATTAGAGGGATTTCCTGATGATGTTAAGAGTTACGAATTTTTTCCCCTCTTTGCAATTGCACAACAGTTATGTTGAATATCTTCGAGTTAATGATGCGTTTATAATGAGATTGTGCAGGGAACTACAAGGTTGTCCAGAAACAAGATTCTCTCCTGAAGCCATGGCTTTTATCAGCCAATTCGGATGTTATTTTATTCAATTAAGAGATTTCTCATACCTTTATCTTGCAGGTTTTGACGACTTCCCTTTGAAGCTGCCCAGATATCCTACGAATATGATCGTACTAGTGGAGGTGATGAGGCAAGCGCTTCAGGTGAATTTGATCTGTGCTGATGTCAGGAAGAAAGGCTATGACTTCCCTATGACTATCGGAGCCTACACTTGTGCATCCCGGTCTGAGGCGAAGAATGTTCTAAAGGCATTCTCCAAGAGGTTTTGATTGGAAACCTATGATGTTTTGAGGCCCCAATATGATCCAATTAATTACGCTCGTGATTACCTGCAAATGAGCCGAGCTATCCACCATGTAGATGACATTGAAGACTATTGGGCCAATTGCAGAGATGATCTGGAGAGCAGAGACAAATTTTATGCCAGATTAACCATTGAACAAATCAAAAAGTTCAAGGTCAATCTTGCAGTTGAGGGGCTAGTAGATGACGGCCAGCACATGTATGATAATACCTATCTCGAGAAGATCAAACCCCTCTCCATCAGTTCCGAGCCCATGCTAGATCAAGTCGTCGGTGACTTGCAGACTCTAATGAGTGGTATTTATAAGAGGATAGAGCAGTGGGTTGAATGGACGGCAGGAAGAAGGAAGAGGTCGAAAAGGAAGCCTCCTACTCAAAGGACCCCGGCAAAGGATACTTCCAACATTGCAACAACTTCTTTGGTGGTACTCCCAACTATGACCAAGAGTTCGTCTCAACGAGCTGGGGGAGGCGATGAACCTCCAGAAAAAGAAGTTCAACCAAAGAAGACTTGTGGAGGAGGTCCGCTTCCAAATATTGGAACAACAGAGGAACCCACCAAAGGTGGGGAACCAAAGCAGCCAGCTAAAGCAGTCATTGTAGATGTACCGGTTGGCACTTCAACCCAAGATTCGCCCCTATCATAGTAGAAGTGGGTAAAGATACTCCTTCAACCAAAAAATCAGAAGAAGAGGCCAGGAAAAAGCAGAAGGTTGCTTCAGTAGCCAAATTGGTGTCCTCTTCTTCTACCTCGGTAAATCCATTTGCTTCTAGACCAAAGGCTACGCCCCCGATCATAAGGAAGTTGTTCATTGAGGAGTTGGTTTCTACCAACAAAGTTACCAGCGCAGAGTCATGGATAGAAAATACTCTGGAACACAAGAGGAAGAGGGCGGAAGAAGGAATTTCCAGCAAAGACACTCTGTCACGAGCCTTTCAGCCCAATGCCACTACGAGCAAACAGAAGAAAGTAAAGATGATGTCTACTCTGGGTCGTGACCCTGAGACTGGACACTTCACTATGGAAGTGGCCAAGCCAACCAAGGAAGGTAGATTCGAGGATATGACCGCTTCGAACTTTCAGTTGCAGTCATTTGATATGGGGTTGGCTCGTCATGACACCAAGGTGGACTGGTGGAAATATACTAATGTGGTGATAGAGGAAGAACTCGAGGAGCTCAAGACTGCCAAGGTTCAACTGAAGGCAGAAGTGGCTGAGCTAACCAATTTCATAAGACAGCTCCTCACTCTGATTGCAAGCGTTCCCAACACCCAAACCACCTTTGATCCCAGTGCGGTGGAGAATCAAGCTATATTAGCCAAGTTGCAAGAGGATAGACACTTTGCACATATAGGCAAGGGATGGGTTGAGAGACTCAAATCTGAGGGATTGGCAGTTGTCAAGCAGTTGGGTAATGCTCTCTTGAGATTGGAGACGGAAAGGAATAACATTGAGAAGAATTTGCAAACTCTCGCATCTGAGAGAGTGAAGTGTCAGGAGTGCATAGTGACACTCCATGTAGTAGTAAAGATGAAGACCAAAGAGGCGCTGAAAGCCAAGATTCTGCAAAAGAGAGATGAACCTCTAATCGAGTGGCTTCAAAGTCTAGAGTTCAAAATTGAAATGATCATCCAAGTCCTAGATGGGGTTGCAGCAAGTAGATGTTAAGGTCAAGGAAGAATGGAACAAAGACTTTAAGATTCTTCAAGGTTTGCACACAAAATCGTAGACGAGTGGACAAGGCAAAGAAATGATAGGATTGGCCAATATGCAGAAATCATTTTCTGATTATGTGGACAAGCTATCATAGCCATCTTCCACCCATTTGGACAAAGTGCCAGAGCTCCAGCAGTTGAGTGGATGTATTTATAAGGCCATGGAAGAATTGAAGGATCAGACTGATGTCATTAAGAGTCTGTCTAAGGAGTATTCCAGGTGGCTCATCTGATACACCAATGTCCACGTCAACAGACATGAGGAGCTCATCAGCGTTATCACAGCTGCCACTGCTTATAGGGCTAAATTAGTCAAAGGGAATGAAACTGAAGCTTGAATAGATTCTCTTTGTACCAATTTTTGATTGATGTTGTAACGGATAAACCTTTGGTTATCATTTCTGATTGGGGAAGTTGAACCATTTCAGTTACCCCCCTTTTTGTAACGACCTAATCTGGAACTCTATATGTACTATTTCCAAAATCAATACAAAGGTCAACTAAATTTTGGTGTGAAAGATAGCATTTTGCTGAGTCAATTGTGCGTGTCTGAATACCATTTCTTTAACTGTTCATTGCATTTCATTGGTCTTTCTATTAAATTTGAATGTTTCTTTAAAGTCATATTTGCAATCTGTATTTGAACTAGATTTATGTGTTATGATTTGACACAATTAATTTGGGTAAAGATATGTTGTTATCCTGAGTTGGGAAACGTTTCTGTGATATAGATTGATTCATCAACATTTCATCGTTAATCTTTAATCTTGCATCTACATTTTTAGTAGAAGTTCATGCATTACTAGTTTTGGGGGTTAATCTAATTGATGAAATCTCAGAGTTGGCTAGATTTAAAGTTGAATCCACCTCGCCTAAGCTATTTCTCGTCAGGGTTTAGCTTGGTTTACCTCTTCTGTTCTCGGGTTAAGAACATACCCCTGTTAGACTAGGGAAGATCAAAATTCACTGAAGATTATTCATATAAAGGAGTTGTACCTTTAAATTCAGAGGGAAATTAGTTTTTCAATAACAATTTTCCAACTGTTGTATTCAATTGTTCTTAAGTATTTTGGGTATTTTAGAGTTAAATTCAAAAGAACAATCGGTTTACCAACAAAGCTAAAGTGTGTTAAGAAAATATATTTAGTGTGCTAATAAGACATTTGATCTTAAAAAAATATTTGAGTAGGAATAGGTAAGAAAAATAGAAACAGGTGTATGAAGTGAAATCAAAAAAGATTTGAGTAGAAACAGATATATGAAGGGAAATCATATGATCTAGTTGTAACTCACAACCGATGTCTAGAATTTGTTATACATCTCTTGTATGAATAAAAGTCTAGTTGAATAAAAAATTATATAGCATGCAAGGCTAAATAATCTTCAATAGCACCCTCCAACCTTGAGTACATTAGGTATATTCTAAAAGCAAACTGAAGTTGTTATGAAACAGAAGGCACTTACTACCTTTCCAATTCCATAAGCAATAGTTAAGAAGGGTTAATCACTTCCAGGCAAGTAGACCTCTTACAAGAGTCCATAGAATGCCACCCGTCAATAAAAATACAATGCTCTTACGTTAAAAGAACCAAAATTGCTGAGACATTATTTTAGTAGTCTGTAGACCCATTGTAAGCACGCAGCTTGCAGAATTTATAACAAAAACTTGTGGTAAGGAGAAAAAGACAAGTCTAAGGATAT
Source organism: Thuja plicata (assembly GCA_018584345.1). NCBI lineage: Eukaryota > Viridiplantae > Streptophyta > Pinopsida > Cupressales > Cupressaceae > Thuja > Thuja plicata. The sequence continues at coordinate 15,042 of MU226717.1, read as the reverse complement.
CGACAAAGAATTTTTATGGTCTTTTACATAGGAATGTGTCAGAGTATAATGCCTTGGTCGCTGGAATAATGTTCCGAGTCATTCACAACCAGTTTGGATTCAACGCTACGCAAAAAAAAAATGGATACCCAATATGCACAGAGGTTATGTTAAATACATCAGTCTTATATAGCTCAAAACCAAACATCACTACATATGCAAGGTGAGTGAACAGCAAAATATGGTGGAGGCCACAGGCTCAAATGCTGAACCTGAATAAGGTAAACGCAGAAGCAATCTCCCTGTAGAAAGCTCGCATAAGTGGGGGTCTTATATATCAGATTGACCTCTCGCTTGCCGGGAACCTTTTAAAATGCCTTCACTTTTTTTCACCTACAATATCGCATGAAATGGAGTTGAATTCTTCCCGTTCATGTCACATCTTATAAAAGATTAAATGTTTCAAACGTAACAGGCGTAAACAATCTGAAGCACATTATAGTGTCAATGCTGCTTACAAACTCAGCTTTGCATTATTACAAGCTCCACATTGAATAGAAGCCTTGAAATACCGTTTCCCTGCAAAGAAATATATTCATCAGCTCACTACAACTATATATTCTATCTGACAGGGTAAATAATAACTGAATGATTCAAAAACACAAATCCAGAAATCTAAACCAGAGGACAGATATATTAAAGATCACCCACAAACAAAACTTTCAAGAATCAATGCATAAAGCGCCGCCGGCATCTTGCAGATCCAAGTTCTTCATAATCTGACTTCGTCACACAGAGGGATTCAAACTCGGGACTGGCTGCCAATAGTGATCCTCCCCTCCATGCACCTAACATAGGACTGAGCATATAAAACAAATTAGACAGCTTATATTAGGTTTAGTTAAATTTTAAATCAAATTAGCAACCTTTATAAAACTACTAAAACGTATGAAGGAAAATCTCCGCTTACTCTTCCTGTATCACAATTTTAAGTTTATAGTCATCACAAACAAGAGGCCGGAGTTCCTGTTCCCTGTGTTATTAAAACACAGCACTTCTTAACTCCAAACACAAAAATTAAAAATGATGCACAGAACATTCACCAAGGATAATCTAGAGGAAGATTGGAAACCGCAAGATGCAAAAATCATTTGCCTACAATCCTAGAGTAAAATCGAAATAGATGGAAAGGGAAATTAATATTTGTTTTTCCATTTCATCAAATTATTTCTTTAGTATTTAAATCCCAACCCAAAATAATAATTCTACCATTTCCATAAATATAACTGCAAAATATAAATGTGAATCTTACAGCCTTGTTTTCATGCGTGGAAAAAGTGAGCTCCCACCAGTCAAAATTATGCTGCAGACGATTCAGAAAAAAAAAGATCAGGCAATCAGCAGAAGTTTAGTGGAATTGAAGCACCCTTCGGAACTTGGATGTTCCAAGGAAGAATTCAATAGACTAGGTGGCTTCAAGAATTGAATCACCTCGAATAGAGTACTGGATGCAGATGAGGATGGCAGGAATTGACAGCGCGTACAATGCACTCTGCCAAACCTGCCTGGTTCATCCCTGAACAATACAGGCCAAAGTGTCAGTAATTTTGTAGAGAAGTCAATCAAAATGGATTATCTTCTGAAAAGAATCTTACCAAGATCAGCAGGATGAAAAAGCATTTCTGGAACAAGGAATCGTTCATTAGTCAACTTCAGCTCCTGCATTAACAACAATATTTTAACATCCAATAGATGGATACTGAATTTTGGAATAATTATTTTTCACAATAAACTTAAAAAAGCAATCAACCTCATTTTTTATAGATGCTTCTTTACTTCTATCTTCTACAGTTTCAATTTCTTGAGGAATGCCATGCTCATTTTCTTCCTCTTGTGGAATTGTTGGCAGCGTTTCCTTTTCTTGAATTGACATATATCTCTGTGCCTCTTCTGGATCTTTTACAAAACCCCGATTATGTTTGATACCATCAGGAAGGACATACGTACTTCGGATAGGATTTGCATTTCCAACTTTCCTGCAGGGATGCCCACAAAGATGAAGAAATGGAGTAAATTGTGTCACAAGCATATTAAATTAGAATGCTTTAGCTGGATCTTCATATACAAAGCTATTTGTATTAGATTAAGAATGATTGCAAATAAACTACACTAAAATAGTCACACGAGTTGAAGATTATCAAGCACAAATCACAGTGAAATACATGTTCACACAAACAAAACAATATACCAGTATATGGCAATAGTCCAATCACAACATTAGCTTTAACCGATTATTTGGTACAACAATGCGAGTGAGTGCTTTGACAAAAATATTATAAAAAAATTACAACACTGTGCATACTCATCGTTGTGCTATGCCTAACTAACTAGGCAGCTATCTATTGTCGTATGGTTTTGTAAGGATTGATAGTAGTTGTGGCAGAGGATGGTGTTACTCTGAATAAGAAACCACAAGCCATCTGGACTAACTGAAAATAGGTTCTTCTTGGGTAACTGTTGACATGATATTAAAATTGCATGCCTTCATCAGCATATTCAAATATGCATCAATCTCATTTAACTCTTAAACCAGCTTCAGTTGTCTACTCTCCTCAAACCCACTAAGACAAGAGTAATAATTAAAGTTCTGCATGTAATGTCCCATTTTGGATTACCCTATATTTTGCCCTAGAATCACGAACTCAAATAAACACGGAACATAATATAGTTAGAAATATAAATTTACCGGAAAAGATGTATAGCAAGGTAACTCCTTGTTGAGATCCTGCAATCATGTTAGACAAATATTGAAAATACAATACATAAAAGCAACCATTACTAGGGTTCAGGAATATATATCCATAATCATTTTAATCTTATAACATATCTAATTTGTGATTAGGGTTCAACCATAACGGAGCTAAAACAATCCTCTACCCTAGGGCCAAGAGCAGATATATCATCCCTCTTGGCCTCATCATGTGACCTTCTACCATCTCTTAGAGGTGGTGTACCTAGTGAGGAATCCTATAAAATCAAATTATTTTTCTACATGATTAGGTTATATTGAGCTTATACTGATTTGAACTATTTTATGTTAATTTATAGGTAATTTTATGATAAATTTATGCTGATTTTTTTATAATTTAGGCCATTTTTTGTATTTCGATATTAATATGTCGTACTTTGTACTTGTAAGTTATATATAACTATTTTATGTTGATTTACAGTAATTTTATGCTAAATTTATGCTGATTTAAAGTAATTTAAGTTGAATTTAGGCCATTTTTTTGTATTTAAATATTAAAATGTTGCACTTTGTACTTGTAAGTTATATATAATTGTAGATAAATAACCCTTGCCCTCTAGATTAGGCTCCCACTCCATATCAAGCTCATGCTCTACCCAATCACCAACCAAGCTCAACCCAATCAACGTCAGTTACAAAAACTTGTCCCCTTGGAGCTAGAGACACTAATTGAAATATGACATACAAGGACCAACACCAGGGACAGTCATTTACACTAACACAAGATGCTCAAACTTATATCATGGAGGCATCAATCGCCTCAAATACCATCTTGCATTATGCCAAATCTTGTATCAGCACTAGAAAAGAGATAAAACAAAAGATGAACGCACACCTTGTACTAATGGAAGAGAAAATATTACAAAGGAAGAAGACATGGGAGCAACCACAACATCCATAGCTAGTGCTCATGATCCCCAATCGCAAGCATAAACAGATGAAGATATGGCATTTGAAGGCACAATGAGCTACACTCATTGTCCTGGCATACAAAGCACATCAACATCTACTTCAAGTACAGTACCCATATGCACGCTACATAGCTTTTTCATAACAAGAAACACACCTAAAGCACAACCATCATGTGGAACAAAGAGGTGCATTGAGAATCAAATAAGGCATATGCCAATTTTTGGTGCTTTAACAACCTTCCATTTGATCTAGCGAGCAACCCTTATTGGGAGAATTTGGTAACTACATTGACAATTGCAAGAAAAGGCTACAAGGCACCTTCTCAAAAAGATTTAAATGGGAAGTTGCTTAGAGATGCAACTGAAGAGGCAAAATTAGTTGTGGAAGAATAGAAAGAAGCAGTGATAAATATTCTTTCAAATGGATGGGTGAAAGAGCCAAACCATTATAACTTTTTTGTAGCTTCAAATGGTGAGGTAATTTTTTAGTGTTCCATGGTGATGCATCCCCCCAAAATCCTTGCATTTTTGGGACATGAACATTTTCAAGATGCAGGAACTTAAGAGAGACGTCCCCCTTGCCACACTGGCCCCTCCATCAAGATGTCAAGGACGTTGTTGAGACACTAGGGACACCCACGCATCTCTTGTGGCCGACAAGACCCAAAAAGTTTCAAATAAATATCTTTTTTTTTTTAAACTAGCGCCCACAATCAAACCCTAAAAGCAAATGGGCCCCACCTTAGCACCTTAAACCTATAATCTAATCCTCATTTTTTATCACAAACTCCAAATTAGTGAGAATGAAAGAGTGAAAGAGTGAGAGTGCAATGTTGCAAGTGCAAGAGGGTTGAGAAGAAGCAAGAAGATGAGGAATTAAAAAGTTCTACATCAAATTGCAAGGATATTTCAAGCATAAGGTAGGATTCTAAGACTTTAAAATATATCTATACATGGCTACAAGTGCATATTCGTTGTTCAATGTTAATTGTTCATATTGTCATCAAGATTCAACATTGAACTTTGAAAATAAAAATAAAAATCATATTCACAAATATGGTTATGTTTTTTATTTTTTATTTAAGATTATTAATTTACAATTTGAAATTAGAAGTTTATAAGTTCAAATTTATTTTTTTTAATTTGTCAAACTAAGATGAAACTTTGGTGTATCCCCTTGTTTCTGCATGCTTTTGCGCTTCACGTAACATGAAGTAAGAAAAACAAAATTGAAATCCTTGGTTGACAAAGATTAAGAGCGAAGATTTATATTTGTGTATCCTCTTCTTGTGAGGTGTTGAGGACAAACCTGAAAGTCAAGTCTATGATATATAAGCAATAGGGTGCCAATGATGAAGACAATATAGTTGCGCCTACATACGCCTCTTTGTCTCGGAGGCCGAGGTTCTACTTCTAGTTTATAGAGGCAAGTTGCAATTGTGCTAGTTGCTCTTCTTCAAGGGCAACATAGGCTAGGGGGAAATGCAAGTTAACAAATTATGCTTTTAACCCTATAGTTGAATTATCTAAGGGGTGCATAATATTACATCTGTGTCTAATGGTACCACATAGAAATCTCCTTTAATGCGGTGTTTCCGCAAGGTGATTTCTAGTTGGGGAATTCTTTTAGTACATTGAACCATAGCTCTTGTAGCAGCAGTTGTTGTAAAACCTTTAAAGCTCTCAGGTTTCAACTTCATCCTAGCAACTAATTTCTCATTGAAAATATTGTGGGATGCCCCACCATCCACTAGGGTGATGACCCTATGCCCTTTGAGGGTACGTGAAAGATTTTGCAAGCTCTAATGATGTTCAGGGGCAATCTGCAGTGCATCCTTTTCCTTATCTCATTTTCGTCTGCAACACTGGTCCAAAAATCTTCAAGGTGTGTCCTGTGTTGATACCTTGCACCTGCCATCGACTCAATTTTGTTATAGGGATCGAAATCTAGTCTTCCTAAGTAGAATTGCAGATGGAAGAAGTGCAACTCGTCCTAGGATCTTTTGGCCGCCTTTAGACATGGGCACTCTTCAACTTTATCCTCTCCTATGGAAATTGGGAAATCCAATCCCAACTTCCTCGCTCTTCCCATTTTGAATCTTGTCATACAATGTCAGTTGCCGAGTGAGTTCCAATAGAACCATCTTCTCTTGGTGTACTTTGAGAGCTTGTATGGTAAACCATCTTTCATGGATGTTTCCTTGCCCGTGCTGAGTATGTGTCGAGCGCGTTCAAGGGGCGCCCGTGGAATTCTTCATCATTTATAATTTCCCTTACTCATGCCAATTCGCGCTGGAGTGCTCTTGAGGGCTATCGGTGGACATTCTCGGGTTTCGATTCCCTTTGCTACGCATTGCTTAACACGTTGATACAAGTTTGCACTTTTAGAATTCTGAATGTCTCAATGCCTTTCATACCTTAAAGCCTTTATTCTGCGTGTTGACACATTTACAATCCTACTCTAAATTACTAATAAAGATATGGTTTTCTTATAGGCTTCCTTTAGGGCTCGTTTGGGTGCTGGAATACCATATCCTAGATATGGTCAATTCTGGAAGATGCTGCAATTCAAGAAGATTCTTATCCTCAAAATGAAATTTGGAATATGGACTGACCCGTTTGGTTCACTCGGAAGATGACTGAGAAGATGCATAAGGAATTTTAATTCTTTATTTTTTAATTTCTTTGAATATGGTGTGTATATGTGTATATATACACACATGCACACATGTGTATATACATAGATACATGTATGTACACACATGTGTATATATACACACACATGTGTATATGTGTATACATGTGTGTACATACACATGTATACACATATACACACATACACGTGTGTATACACACACATGTGTTTATATACACACGTGTGTATACACACACATACACACGTGTGTTTATATACACACGTGTGTATATATACACACATATGTGTAAATACACATACAAGTGTGTATCCATATATACACATATACACATGTGTATATATACACACACATACACACATGTATGTGTATACACATATATATAGTTGTGCATATATACACACACATTACATGTGTGTATATATATACATGTGTATATACACATGTGTGTATACACACGTGTCTATATATACATGTGTATATATACATGTAAATATACACATATACATGTATATATACACATATACGTGTATATATACACGTGCATGTATATAAACACATGTGTATATACATGTGTATATATATACACGTGCATATATATACACACGTGTATATACACCTGTGTGTGNCGTGCATGTATATAAACACATGTGTATATACATGTGTATATATATACACATGTGCATATATATACACACGTGTATATACACCTGTGTGTGTATACACACATGTGTATATACACATGTATGTATATATACATCCTTATAGCAATATAATATACATCTGTAGTTATGGATTCTACAAAATATTAAATTTGGTTTGTATATACACGCACATGTGTATATATACACACATGTATATACACACATGCGTATATACACACATGTATATATATACATCCTTATAGCAATATAATATACATCTTTATAGTCACGGATCCCACAAAATATTAAATTTGGTTTTCTAAAAATTGGAATTCCCATTCCAGTTTTTTGTGAAATTCCAATTCCACCTATTTAGGTGGAAGATGATATTCCCATTTTGGGGGCAAAATTGGTATTTCGAAATTCCAATTCCAATTTTTTAGATGGACACAAACATAGAATTAAAATTTCCTGGAATTAGATAATGCCAATTCCAATCTAATTCCAGGAAACAAACGGGCCCTTAAGGAATTTAACTCTAAAACCCTAAATCAAGCAGCATCTCAAAATTGGAATCTTGAAGGATGAGGAACAAAACCTGACACTAAAACACGACCAAAATTACCACTTCTCAACCAAAACCCAAGCGAAACAAGAAGACTACTATGAGAGCAACTGAGACCACACAAACAAAAGGCCAAGAAAAGGAAAAAAGGGCAAGGGGTCCCATTGGAAATGGGCGAGGTGTCCCATTGGAAATCTATTTTTAGGGTTTGAATAATGCTTACAAATGGAAATTGTCACTTCAATATCTTGATGTGAATCCAGCAACCAAGTTAGTATCATAAGATAAATAAGCATATAAGCCAACATTGTACAAATAGAATTTACTATTGTAATAATTTTCTATCCAACAAACTCATCGTCATTATAGAGCACCAATTGGGAGATCATACAAAGCACCTTGAGTCGTTCCTACCAGCACGGCTTCCTACCTACTTTCACCCTTCATATGTATTATATCTCCCATCCAAAATGTGATGACCCAATGGATGAGAATCTTTAAAGGAGCCTTCATAATTGACATATTATACATAGGCTTAGATTGAGCAAGTTAATAACATATAATATGTATATCGACAACAAGGTGGAATATTCTATATCAAATGCAAGTTCAATGATTATCATACAATTCATTACAATATACATCATACCACCGATTTTGACAAGTATAGAAACTATAGTTTTAATATATTTGTTTTCTGGGATTTGTATTCTTATTGGATTGCTCAATAATGCCTGATATTGTTTTCCTTATTTGTGTCTTCACTCTTGACGGAGCTTTATATTCCTTAAGCTTCATCAATAGATGTGATCTTTGAGAAGGATGAATCTTCTTTGTGTCTCATCGTTAACTCTAACTATTCACACCTATTGGACTATTATATGTTTTTAATTGTTCTTAACTCCACTAACAATGCATGTTAATCCCATCGCTAACAAAGCATGTTAATTCCATTACTTACATTAATCATCGTCCTTTGAATTATAATCGTTGTCTTTTATTAATGGTAGCCAATCCTTTATTGGTGTGATTACTGACTACAAGTGCGAGTATGGTTTATCTTATTTATTGTTCTTCTCTGTATGTGGGTCATGACGATGATTAGAGAGCACTTCACTCCATTTTGTTATTTTGAACATCTACTCATTGTAATCATAATTATGAAATCTTGAATATAATATAAATTTTCAAATCGACATTTTCATTGTTCAACTTTAAATTGTCAATGTTCACTTCAAAGTTTAGCAGAATTTAACTTCTAATGTTTTATTAATTTGTCAAAGTTTCATTTGTAATTCTCATACATCTTTTTATAACTATTTTTTCATATACTATATGTATATCGGTGCTGCAGTCCCACCGCAGCTCTGTCACCGTCATCCTGTTGTCCCCAAATCTAGGCCCTTGGAGAAAGTTGTCCTGGAAGTGAGCAGAGAGAATGTGGTTCAAATTATTACAAACAATGCAACTGCACATGTAGCAGCTAGGAGATTGTTACCACTCTTTTGAATCCTTTGCGCAGCACACTGCCTTGACATTCGTTTGGAGGAATTGACAAATTTGATTGGGTGAGACTAGTTGTAACAGATGCAACAAAAAATAAATTAAACACCCTTGGATTCTTGCAGCTTCTACAACTGATCTCACCCAATCAAGTTTGCCTATGTCATTCAAAAGAAGTAAAATCAATGTACTATGCAAGTGGCCCAAAAGATTAACCAGTGCCTCTCTTTGAGCAATCTCCTAGCTGCATAAATTGAAATCAAATCATGGCTAAACAGAAGACTTTGCAAATCTCATCAGATTGGATGTTGAAGTTGTTGAGACAACTGATTGCTTGGATCTCTGAATCAGGAGCACCATTCACATCACTCACAGTCGTTTACTAAGTAAATCCCTACATGTTTGTGGATAGGAACAAGAAGACTTTGCATCTTATCCACCAGGAGTCAGTTGCAAGGTTGGCTGTTGAAGTTGTTTATCTGCAAGAAGATTTTTCAGTTGTATGTAGAATTTGAGTTACACCTGATCAAGGAGATTTATCTATGTATGTTTCTAGATTCAAATCCTACAGTCATTAAACAGTATTAATATACTCAAAGTCCAGCTCTGATGGTTATTATGTAATTGAGTTATCTGAGCATTTTGAGATAGATGACAAAAAATGTCTGTATGTCTAAGTTCTAAATTTTGTTTTTTTTGAAATGTACCCTTATTGAATGGGATTTAATAATAATAAATTAAAATATTAAAAAAATATATATTAATTAAAATTTAGTTAAGTTCAATGAATGGCCAAAAAGTATGAAACGAAAGTTTATGACTCCCTCAAGAGTAAGATATGAAAGGGAGATCATTTCCTTAAGAGGAGATCATAGAAGCAAGGAATATAATAAATCACAAATAGGGAATGAAGGTGATGACAATGGAATTGGAACAGCCTAACTTGCATACCCACTAAGCTCAACCATAAGCCCTAGGTAAGCAAATGAATCCAACATCATCCAATAAAGCTCTTCCTCAAGAATGCATAAAACATGAAATAAACAAAAGAAGTTACCAAATACACTCAAGAGATGCATGACTCCATTGTCCTCCTATCTTCTAGGATCTTGTATTGAAATGTTGGTGCTCTCAAATTTGTTAGCACATGCACAAGAGGCTATGGGAGAATGGAGATGGTTGGTCAAAGGAAATACTATGCAAATGATAGTATGAAGGCTATGATAATGATATAACGATAATGAAGATAGCAAGATAGCAAGATGAAGATGATGATAATGAAGATAGAATAGCATAGGCTCCTTAGATTCAAGTGCCCATTAGCTTCAAATGCCTCTAAGCCTCAATTGAGGAAAAGAGATGTTCTTTTATATATGTCTCATGAAAATCAAGGGTTAGGATTAGGAGGTGCTAGGAGAGTGAATAAGATTGAAGAGTAGGTAGGGTTTGTGTAGGAGTGAAGGAGATTAAGAGGCATTAGAAAATGTGTGGCTAGGATTGAGTGGTAGGTAGGAAAGGTGTTGAATTTGGTCATAAGAGGCAAATGAAGAGACGTGCGACAAGTGGCGCAAGCTCAAAATTTAGGAGTTGATCCATGTGATTGAAGGTAATCGGTGGAAATGAAAAGAAAAGGATAAATGAATTTATAAAATAAATAAAGATGTTTATTTCATAAATGGAAGAAAAAGGAAAATGGTAAAGTAGGACATTAAATAAATAGAATTTATTTAATTTTTAGGATAGAAAAAGCTAATGAATTATTTGAATAAATAAAAATATTTATTTAATTAATAGAAGAATTTTATTGATTTCATGAGGACATTTTTAGGTGTCCACAGAAGGAAGAAACAATTGAGCATATGAACCAAGGAAAGATTAATAGAAAGGAACATGAAGAAGATAAGTGATTATTTCAAAGTGCATCAATTATGAAAGATTGTACTCTTTCAAAGGGTGGTAATTATTGAAAGGTTGCACTATTGTGAATAGCAGACATAATGAAGAGGTGTGAATTCTCCCTCACATTGGAAGATATAAAGGGAAGAAGATTATTCTCAAAGGCAGCAATGAAGAGTGGTGACTCTTTCACCAATAAACTATAAAGAAGAAATGATTCCCAGCATTTAAGGATCACTCATCAATCATCACTTATGAATCCATCACGCAATCATCAATTATCAAATCAAGCAAAGAATCAATCAGAAAATCATCCCTCTATCAAGTCAGTATTCATTCAATCATCATTCATCAATATATCAAACTAGCATTCATTGCATCGTCAGTCATCTAATCAACAATCAATTAATCATCACTAACCAATACAAATATCAGTCATTCAACAGCAATCCATCAAGGAATGGAAGTCGTCAATTTGGTATATAGAAACTGATTGTAGTAAATAATAATATTCAAAAATATAATTATAGCAACCATTTGAGAATACATTCATTATTTCATCATGATGCATTTAATTGAAGACAGTCTAGCGAATTCCTTGAGAAATCATATCTTGGATTAGTGAAGCATCCTGCAAATAGAAAGGACGAGAATAGGAAGGACAAGCAGCCTTCCAAGTTCACGAGAGTTGAAGGAACACAAATCCTTCATGCATCTTCTCAGGTATGCCACCCCGAGATGGATGGACCAGAAATCCTGCCATGTTTGTGGACAAAGAGCACGAATGGACCAGAAATCCTTTTTGTGTTGTTGGGCTTGGTCAATGAGGACGGCCAACTTCCAAGGTGGACTAATGGACAAAATGGACCAGAACTTTATCAATCATAATAACATCATTTACACAACATCAATAATCATATACATGAGAAGAACACAATAACAAACTGTGTTTACATGGAAATCCTCCGAAGAGAAAACCATGACCAATCAATGCTTTTATATAAATTCTTCTTTTTTCAAATTTTGCAAGCACCAACCCCTTATTTGATTTGTGAGCCCCAATCTACTAGAGACACTGACCCCTCATTCAATTTATGAGCACCAACTCCCATGATTGAATAGTAGGCACCAACCTACTAGAGAGGCACAAATATCTCCTTTAGGAAGCACCAACTTCAAAAGTAAAGTACCACCCTCTATGTTACTCCTTCAACGGATGATGGGCATAATATGGGCATAATGACTCCACCAAATATGTATTCTATTATTCTTCTCAAAACTTCATATATTGTTAATCACAATTCTACTATCAATCTTATTACTAATTTGCTCAAAACTCTCTTCACAAGTCTACTATAATTCTGCTCTCATATCTCCTTCAAATCTGCTTATAATCCTAATTTTTGTTTCCTTCAATATTATTTGTAAATATAGTCCAAAGTCTTCTTTAATCTTGCATGAAACCTCCTTTATAAATTTGCTTATGAATCCGTCTTAATTTTGCCTTGAAAACTCTCAATTATTCTCTCTATAATGCTTCATTTTTGTGCATACTATTCTTTCTTCATTTGTTGATACACTTGTATGTTTTACATACACTATTCTTTCTTCATTTGTTGATACACTTGTATGTTTTACATACACTATCTTCACAAAACCTTACTCCCTTTTATATCTTCATGTCTTGATGAAAAGATGTACCTCTTTGAAATAGACAAAACCATTTGAATGATCATATCATTTACTAATAGACCTGCTTAACTCAATCACTATCTTTATCCCCTTTTCATAATTTGCATATATTCTACTTAAAGATCTACACTTCATACGTTTGGATCTACTGGTATATAGACAACATCCCTCTTTTTTCAATCTATACATTCTATCTCTCATACAATGCTCTCTTTATATCTTTCCAAGAGAGACAATTTCATTTAGAGACATCTCCTTTCACCTTTAAAAACAAAATTCTTCATTTCACATGCTAATTACATTTCTTCATCATTAAATCTGGTTATGTTTGAATGATATATCTTTATTCCTTTGATATATTTGTTTTATTACACTCAGTAATTTTTATATTATCTAATTTCCTTTTATATATTTATCTTCAAAGGATCCATCTTTAGAAGGGAGACATCCTTCTAAAAGGATATCTCCTTTTGTTAAAACTAATTCCCAAATCTTTTCTTCATTCTAATCAAGTATTGCTTTCTTTTTTTGTCTTTCTCTTTTGTATTATTCTCTTTTGTCTTATTCATAGATAAACATATCTTTTATTTTGTTTTCCATATCCACCAAAAAAAGTTGGCAAGCATAGGAGCTCAAACCTTGGCATAAAAACATCAAAGTTTAAATCTTTAATTTAAACTTTAAGATTATTATTCAACATATTAGAGAATATTAGAGAATTTGGCCATGATGAAGACATCTTACATAGATAATCATTCTTAAACTCTAATGTGATCCTTCAAAAAAATGATCTAATTTGTCTTATAAAATTGATGCAACTTTCCTTAGGTGTGCCACTAAATGACTATTCTCTTCTTGCATTTTATGACAACACTTAGGCCTTGCTACTTTGACATCAATGCCAATTTTTACAACAATCTACTCAATCTTCCTTTGACATCAATGACAATCAATTCCAACACATCACACCTTATCTATATAAACAAGGTCATTGCACATTCGTAATATATTCTCATTGATCATCATCTTATCATATCTCATATCTCATATCTCAATATTCAAGCAAGCTCATTTCTTGCATACTTTCTTATGAAAGAGTGCAAACATCAGCAATCAAGTACATACCATCATTTTCATCAATTGTACTCAACCCATTAAATTATGAACTCACTATTGCAACTATAAAAACAAATTAACAATATTCATCATAGGCCACACCCACCTACTACTTAACAAATAAAGAGACCATTTTGACAAGAAATGAGCTGTCTGCTTTGGAGAGCTGAGAAGTCGGCCATTAAGAAGCAAGGCTAAAGTCAGCTTTGAGGTGATGGCAGGATCAGGCCGGCCTTACAACTAATAGTCCCACTTTTCAATGATCCCTTGTCCCCACCTCTACAGGTTTATAGGCCACATCCATTGAAAAAAAAAACCTTATACAAAACCTGTTGGTGGGAGGTTTAGAATATTAATATCAGATAAGTTGGTTGCTCAAACTCATTAATACCAATATTAATGTTTTTTAACTTTTAATTTAATGGACTGTGTATCATTCCAACTTGCTTGACAGATACTTCAGTCCGCGCAAGTTGGGTCATCATCAAGACGTTGAAAATAGGTGACTTTTATGCAAATGTCTGATTGGTCATGGAGTGCAGAGGTGATCCCTATTGTCAGTGGACGGTCTGGATGGAAATGAGAACCTGGAGAAGCCAACTGTTTATACAGCAAAAGTGAAAACAAAAGAAAAGGAAAGAGAATTCTAATGGAGGGAGTGTAATGGAAACGTAAACTAATAGATCAATTATGGGAAATCAGCAATCTCTGATTTAAAAAGGAATCTTTATGTACGAAAAATCAATATGGTTATGTAGGGGTCCCAGTCCAGTTGGTGAAAAAGCTGTGCACTCACAAAGATCCCACTAAGATTTGAATCTTTAATCACTGTTGGATGTTGATTACCGTTGGGTGCTGTTGGAGTTGGGATCAATCTTCGGAAGACTTTAACTTCATTGGGCCTACAGCCAAAATGGTGAAGAAGTGTATTGGAAAAAGAATCGAGATGATTAGCTCTTGACGTTTTTACCTCTTGGAGAATAAAATCAATCCTTTTACAGCTAGAAGCAACATGAATGAGTGCAATTGAAGGTCTGCCTATAAGCAAAACTGGAAGGGAGCCCATGTGTATAGGTGTTACAGAGAGAGGTCTCCCAGCAACCAAAGCAAATGAAAGGAACAGTCCCTTTGAGGAGAAAGAACTTTACCAGCAATCTCACAAGCAATACCATCCCAAATGGATTAGATCAGAGCTCCCTTGACAATCCAGATCTGGGCCCTTTCCTGCTGAAGCTTGCAAGGAGCCTCCTTGCCTCTGGTGACAATTCTTATA
>MU226716.1:261007-273885 GCA_018584345.1 Thuja plicata | reverse complement strand
CAAAATTTAAATAAATATATACCATAGCAGCATGTAATATATATATATATATAAACTCAAATTATTTATACATACATGTGTAAATTTTTTAAATACATCAAAATTTAAATAAATATATACCATAGCAGCATGTAATGCTCTCTCGATAGTGCTCAAATCTGAATCATGTAACGACACATCACCGCGATCAATCTGGTCATGTAAGGACACCTTTGAGGGATCAATCTAGTCATCTGTAAGCAAGGTGGTAAAAATTTGATGAGCTGGATTTGATGAAGTGGTGCGAGTAGACTGGTGAGGTGCATCCTCGTCAACTGCAGTCTGTTGAGGAGCTCTAGGTGGTGCAGGAATATCCTCCTCTCTCTGTGCACCCTGAGAACCTAATCTAGTAGATCTGTTAAGAATGGTGGGTACAAATGATGGGACCTCCCTAAGAGGAACCCCGCCGATAATCTGTAAATCCTGATATGCACAAAGTAGATCACTGGATAAGCATTCACCCATATGACGCAACTTGTCCAAATATGATATAGCTGCAACCTCTAAGGGAGATGGTATGTCTACTATTTGGTATGGATCATCACTAGAGGATGCATCTTGTGTAGGTGGAGAAATTCCATAATGGGAATGCAACATGTATCTCATATCATCAGGTACACTCTGTCTTGAAGCTGTCATTTCCAAACCTTTTGGTATGACCAAAAGGTTTGGATCCAACTTTTCCCTCTTATTAGCATGCACTGGGGCATTAGGACCTTTGAATCTATCTGATAATCTCCCCCTCTCCTACCCAACATGACCGAGAAAATATGTATAATCAACATCATGATAGAAATGAAATTCTGCAAATAATTATTTGCAAAAATAGAGTGGAAGCTCATCCTTCTGGAGCCACGTAACCAACCACTGAGGATATATAAATGGTGCAACAAGGTAATCCTCGCATCATGTATTCATATAACCTCTCACCTAGGATCTATTCCATTAATGAGGAAACATGGTCTTCACCATAGCGGTGGAAACCTCTAAGTCAACCTATCTATACTTCACAGTGCCAGTAACGCTGTGGGAGAGAGAAGTATAGAATGGATCAATAGTTATGCTATCATATGGGTTGTATGATTGAGTTGTGTCAATCTTATGAACTAGGTCCTCTCTAATAATCTTCACGCTATCCCTATTAGGAAGGGTGGTGGATGACTGAATCCTCTGATCAAGAACCTCAATAGCTCGTGTCAATCGAGCTATGGTACTAGTGAATAAATCCTCCCTGCCCTCTCTAGAATCAACACATCTATGAAAAGAGTGGTCACTACCACCTCCTGAACACTAGCCTCTCTAGAATCTACAAGTGATGCCCCTCTACCCGATGCCATGTGATAGGAAAATAGATATATGCTTGAAAGTATAAAGAAGAATATATATAGATCTCTGCACATGTACATGGTCCAATTCTAATTTAATTATATATTTAAACATATGTGTTACAAATAAATAAACTTGAAAACACTTGAATTTATATACATTTGAAAGATAAATGATTTAAAATCATATACATGTACATGTACATGTTTTCTAACAAAAAGAGGTTTTGAGTTATGGTTCAATTTTGTCTAGGTTTACAACTAGCCTAGTTGAATTATGTAGATTAATGTTGAATATTCAGGTTTAGGGATCAACTTGGTTTATTTCTCAATTAGGTTAGGGTTAATTTTTTCATGGTTAACCCGTTCATGTTGGTTTCTACTATTCTAAGTTTTATGTTGGCTCATGTTCCAGTTTCACATGTTTTTTTCATGTGAGGGTTCATGTGTTGGTTTCATGTTAGGGTTTATGTTGGTTTCTAGTACGTTAGTGGTTTTATTGGTTCATGTTCCTGTTTAAGGTTAGGGTTTATGTTGGTTGAACATGTTATGGTTTATTTCTCAATCGGGTTTAGGGATCTACTTTTAAATTAGGTTTACATGGTTAGGGTTCATATATGTTTGTTTACTGTTAGGATTTATGTTGGTTAATGTTATAGTTTCATTTTAGTTTCTAGCTAACTCTATGTCATGATAGATAAAATGGATAAAATAAAACACAAATACATATGTTCGAATGAAAAATGGTTTAGCACGTTAAGGTTTATGTTGATTTATGTTTCAGTTTCATGTGTTGGTTTCATGTTAGGGTTCATGTTAGGGATCAATATGGTCAGGATTTCATGTTAGGGGTCATGTTAATGTTTATGTTGATTTATGTTTCAGTTTCATGTTGGTTTCATGTTAGGGTTTCATGTCAGGGTACAATTTTATGTTTAATATGTTTTGTAATACTAATGTTTTCTAATGTCTTGTAATATTTTCCTAATGTTTTGTAACATTTTCCTAAGGTTTTGTTAGGGTTCATGTTAGGGTTCAATATGGTTAGTGTTTCATGTTAGGGTTAAATATGGTTAGGGTTTCATGTTAGGGTTAATTTTAGAGTTTATGTTGATTTATATTTTAGTTTCATGTTTTGTAACATTTCCTAATGTTTTGAAACATATGTAATAAAACTAAATTAATTAACTAAGTAACTAACATATTATCTTAACTGACAAAAAAATTAAAGTACATGAAACAATATTTTTTATTTTCTAAAATTAAAACTAACAAAATTAAAACAAAAAAACATCAAATATTAGTACAACTACATTAATTTAACAAAATAAAACTTAAAAACATTTAAAAAAAAAAAAAAACCCTACCTATTTTTGACCGAAGTTCTCCTATTCTACTCCGCAATTCTCAGAAGGCGCTCAGTACAAATGAGTCACTCTAAGAAAATTTTGGGGTTTATATGGTTTTTAAGGGTTCTGACTAAAAAGGTTTTGGCCGGAACAAATTTTCCACATCGATGCTACATGGCGTCATGTGTGCGCCACATATCTACGGCCGAAACTACAATTTGGTCCGCAAGTGCGACACAACTCCATACTTTTACCCATAACTTGTTTCAAAATTTGATGAACGGTCCAAAATCTAAGCCCTATATAATACATGTTGGTTTTTCACAAAAAATGGACATACATGTACAAAAGATATTAGAGATGAAAATCTTAACATAATCAGTAGTCAAAATAAATTATATGGTTAGATAGCTAACAGAGAGATCTACAATATCAAGCTGTCTGATTTTTTTGTTATTGAACAACATGCAAACCTAATGGGGAGCACACAAGAAAAATGTGAAATTTTTGTATGTTTTCTGGAAAATGTGTCTGTTGATGTTGCTCTGTAGTTTCACCAAGTGGATTTCTATTGTTCGGTGGTTTGTTTCACCGAATGGGTTTGATTACTTGGATTTGTTCGCCGACTGGCTTGCCAAATTATGCATTTAATTTGGGTCACGACATTTATGTGGGATATCTCTTTGGAGATTGTGTGGACCTAAATATGGTGGATTTAATGATCGTTGCAAGCCGAATGGTGAAGAATATATTGGATTTTGTGTTCTTGGTGCCAACTTATGTTTGTGATTTATTTCATTTGTAATATCGACTTGTGGCAAAGTTATATAAATAAAGAGGGTTGGGTAGAGTGTTAGGGGTGAGTAGATTAGATGGGTGAAAATATTTTGTGTAAGATCTGTGGATCTGAGATAGTGGAAGGAAACTTGAAGATCTAGTGGCATGTTGGTTTAGGAGGCAAGAATATTTCTCAGTGGCTTGCGAGCACAAGTTTATATTCTGTCTTGGAGTTCCTACAAGGTTGTTGTGTGGTGTGTCATAGAATTGGACTAGTTTGGAAGGTGCAACTGAAGCTTGTAGTGAGTTGTTGTGTATTGGAAAAAGGTAATTGGCTTGATGCTTGCAGAAGATCTCGGTGATAGATCTTATTGTGATTTCATTGTATTTGACCATAATCGGAAAGAACTTATAGCCCGACATATTACATGTAATTGAATCTGAAAATGAATATAAATTGATATGAGTTGCTTTATCCTTGGTGCAGGAGCACACCCAGCCTAACCTCCTCAGTTAGGATGTTTTTGCTTGTACTTGACATTGGCCAAGTCAAGATAGATAGTTTTCTTTTTAGACCTTTGAAGGTCATTGCAATGTGGGCTAGGTGAGTTAGTCATTAGGACTAAGGTCACCAATTTATCCATTGTTAGTAGTTTTTAAATTCTTAGTGTTAGGAGTTTGAGTTAGAGTCTTCAATGTGTCTTAAACATATCAATGATGTCATAGAGATGCCATAAGGTCATAAATGATCTTGGATCCTCAAAATGAAGAGGTTAGAGGTCCTAAAATTTAGGGAGGAGGCATAATGGCAAAGATGCAAAAATTTGCTAAAAAGCTGCTATGACAACATTTGCAATTATTGCAAATGTTGCATGCAACCCGGTTATCTTTGGATCCCCTTTATGAATAGGAGTGGGGAATAGACCAATAGTCCATAGAATCATGGAGATGGAATCTAATGTTACCCAAGACTCAAAACTTGAAGTTAGTCATGCATTGTAACAAGTTTTGAATATTGAATAGTAGCTCTGCAACTCTGTATTTCAGAAAACCTGAGAATTTTGATGTGAAAGTCATGTGTAATGCATTGAAAGACTAAATATAGTGATTTTTTAGTGTTATTTATATTGTTCTAAGACTTTTTCATTTGATATACAAGTGTATTAGAGTAGTTTTAGTCTATTTAATAAATTGTTTTTGGTTTAGAGTCTCCACTGGTCCTCTCCTGACCAGTCAGTCGATACATGGCTCCCCCATGAAATCTAGCCATGGGAAACACCTAAGGATGGATGGATATGTTAGGGGAGTCAGTAGTGTATATATTTTTAGGATTAGAAGTATTAGGAAGATGGGGAGCTATTTTAACTACTAAGCCCTAGGCGAGCAGACAGTGCTCGGTTAGAGGTTTAGTGCTGAAGAATTGAAGATTTCTTGTAGGGTAGAGAAGTATTGTATGGGAAAAGTATAGTTCCATATAGGGTATGGTCATATCTTTACCTATTGTGAGGATTGAGTTCATATCAATACATGAGACCAAGTTTTGAGAAAGTTTTAAACTATGTTGCAGACAGTCCTAGAAATTAGGCCTATTAGCCCTATTGGACCTAGATTGTAGGAACCCTATGTACAGAGGGTCTAGGAGACTAAAAACTATAAAATAATTTGTAAAATGATAAAGGGAATCTGAATGTGGGATTGGATTTTCAACTTCTTTTGGAAAGTTTTGAAAGAATTGGGAAATAGTCACTGTAAAAGGCTACAAGGAAATAAGCCCAATTAGGCCTCTTGAAGACAAAAACTTGGACTCGACTGAAAATGGTTATGAGATCCCTTAAAATGGATCCAAATGAGAGAAAATGGAATGTTTCTAGGATGATGATCACCCCTACAATGAA
Organism: Thuja plicata; assembly: GCA_018584345.1. Classification (NCBI taxonomy): domain Eukaryota; kingdom Viridiplantae; phylum Streptophyta; class Pinopsida; order Cupressales; family Cupressaceae; genus Thuja; species Thuja plicata. Next base: position 268,500 of record MU226716.1, on the reverse strand, counting down.
TCATGAATGCTAGAGTGGAGTTGGCACTTAGATCCTTCTAAGTGTAGTAGGAGAAGTGAAGAGTTGAACTAACTAGAAGGTTAAATCGATCAGATTTCCACAATCCATTGAGTTAATAGCTAGATTTCTAGTTTTGATTGTGTGCGTTTTTAAGCATCAACGTTTCGGATCAGACTCCGTGATCCATCATCGGGATGAGAGAACAATAAGGAGAAAATAATAAGCCAAAACTAAAAGGTATTAGTCTTTCAAGGTGAAGCACAAGGATTAAAATTCTTAGAGAAGAGTAGGAATTGGACTTAGTGAATCATGTAAGCCAATTAATACCTAGAGGAGATTAGGTTCCTAGAAGAGAAAAGCTAGGTCTCTTGGATGCAGTGCTAGCAATCCTTGGAACACTCACATCATTTTGGTATGAGAGCTTGATTGAGATCAGGCTTGTGGTGGATGTTTCATCCTGCTAAATTAGTTGGAGAGAATACACCATTGGGATTAGTAGAAGACAAAACCATGGTGAATAAAGCTGAGTTAGCCAAAAAGGTGGATGAGAAAGAAGAAGACAACAAGTTGTTATGAGAAAGGTTATCTCAAATGGAGCGACTCTTGGGAGAAGTCCAAAACAAAGATGATAAGATGAAAGATAAGATAGATCAGAAAGAAGAAGAAGAATAAGAAGCAAGGGACAAGGGAGTGTATTTAGAAGAGGAAAATCCAACCCCTGACCCTGTCAGTGACCAAGAGCCATTCTTGAAGGCTCTAAAGGCTTTAAGTGGAAAAGCTTTGGAGGGTGTACCACTTTTTAGTGGACAAATGGATCCAAATTCAGTTGTGGATTGGATTGATAGTATAGAGAACCATTTTGAATGTGATGGTGTTACAGAGGCCCAAAAAGTGAATGTGGCCAAGTCAATATTGAGAGGATCATCCCTCACATGGTGGAAGTTTGTTCAAACTGAAAGGGAGAAAGAAGGAAGGAGTCCTATAGTCTCATGGAAAGGAATGGTGACTAAGTTCAAGAAGACTTACTTGCCTGATGATTATGAGGTTCAACTGCTTAGAAGAAGACATAACCTCAGATAGAAAGATTTGGATGTCCAAGCATACACTGAAGAATTCCAAAAGTTGTGCTTAAGGTCACAAATGGTGGAGGATGAAAGCATCAAAATAGCTAGATATTTGAATGGACTAAAGTGGTCTATTCAGGAAGACATGAGTCTTGTGAACTTAAAAACCATTCGCCAATGTTATCAAATGGCCTAGAAGATAGAGGAGAAAGGCAAAAGAAAACAAGAGAAAACCTCCAAAGGAAGAGGTAAAGGAAGGGATAGTAGAGGATCAAGAGGTGGCTATGGTGGAAGAAGTTCAGAATCAAGGACACAAGGAGAAGCCAAGTACACTAAGTAGCAAGAGGGAAGTTCTAGTAGAGGTGGTAGAGGAAGGAACTCAAATTTTAGAGGAAGAAGTGGTGGACAAGGAAGAGGCAAGTAATTTGCCAATATGAAATGTTATCATTACAACCAAATGGGACACCTTGCCTATAGGTGTCCAGAGAAGGGTAGTACTTCTCAAGGAGGTAACAAGAGAACTAATTTAGTTTAGGAAGAGACAAATGTAGTAGAGACACACTCTGAGGTACCACTAAATTCTGAAGAAGGTGAGAACCTCATGATGAGGAGAACATTGATCAAGGAGCCAGTTAAAGAAGAGCCAAGCCAAAGAAGGTCCCTACGTAGAATCAAATGTAAGGTGATGGAAAAAGTATGTAGATTCATTGTGGACTCAGGGTCTACTGACAACATTGTGTCAGAAGAAGAATTCAGCAAGTTAGGCATGACAAGGATACCTCACACCCATCCTTACAAGGTCACATGGCTCAATAAGGGAGAGCATGTCTTAGTCAAAGAGAAAGCTTGGGTGGAGCTCTCTATAGGGAGATATAAGGAGAAGGTTCTATGTGATGTGCTACCTATGGATGCATGTCACTTGCTCCAAGGAAGACCATGCAAATTTCACTGCCAAGCTATCCATGATGGAGTGAAGAACTCATATACATTAAAGAAGGACAAAATAACTTTCAAAATCCAATCAATGTTAGAGGATGAAGATGTGAAGACAGAAGGTCGTAATGTGCTTATGGTGGGTGAAAAGGGATTCATAGAAGCCATGGAAGAAGGAGAAGGAGTTGGCTATGCATTGGTGCTAAGGCCAAGAGAAAAGAATGAAGAAAAAGGAGACAAGAAATCAGAGATACCTAAGGAGATACAAAGCATGTTGCAGACTTATGAAGGCATAGTAAGTGATGGAGAACCATCAACATTACCCCTTAAAAGATCCATAAGTCATAGGATAGACTTCATACCCAGAGCTACCCTACCTAATAAGGCAGCTTACAAGATGACCCCTCAACAAAATGACGAGATTGCTAGGCAAATAGAAGAACTCCTTAACCAAGGCCTTATCAAGAAAAGAATTAGCCCTTGTGCAGTACCTAGTATCCTAGCACCAAATAAAGGAGGAAAATGGAGGCTTTGTACTGATTAAAGAGCCATAAATAGGATAACCATTAGGTATAGGTTCCCCATACCTAGGATTGAAGACCTAATGGATTGTCTAGGTGAAGCCAAGTAGTATAACAAGATAGACTTGAAGAGGGGGTATCACCAAATTAGGATACATGAGGGAGATGAATGGAAGACAACCTTCAAAACTAATAAAGGTTTGTATGAATAGCTTGTCATGCCATTTGGACTATCTAATGCCCCCTCTACATTCATGAGGCTCGGGAATGAATTCCTCAAAGACTACATTGGAAAAATTGTAGTAGTATATCTTGATGATATACTGATTTATAGTAGGACAAGAGAGGAACATCTTCAACACCTTGAGATTGTCTTCAAGAAGTTGCATGAAGAAAAGTTGATGATCAACTTGGAGAAAAGTGAGTTCACCAAAACAGAGCTAGTGTACCTTGGGTTTGTTCTCTCTCATGGAAATTTGAAAATGGACAAAAGTAAAGTGGACGCCATCATGAATTGGCCTACTCCAAGGACAACAACATAGGTAAGAATTTTTCATGGCCTTTCTCAGTACTATAGGAAGTTTATAAGGCAGTTTAGTGCTATTTGTGGTCCTATGTTGGACACAATCAAAGGAGGAATGAAGACTAAGTTCATGTGGAATGAACAAGCCACTAAGAGCTTTGAGTTATTGAAAGAAAATATTGCTACCCTGCCTGTCTTAGTCTTTCCAAGCTTTGAGAAGATTTTCACCATTGAGTATGTTGCAAGTAATGTGGCTATTGGAGCCGTCCTAAGCCAAGAGGGCAGATCCGTAGCATTTCATTCAAAAAATTTGAGTGAAGCGAAGAGGAAATATTCTTCCTATGACCTTGAGATGTATGCATTGGTTTAGGATTTAAGGAAATGGAGACACTATTTACTCCCCAAGGAGTTCATAGTCTACTCAGATAATCAAGCTTTAAGTTTCTTGAATTCACAAGAAAAGTTAAGTCACAAGCACATGAACTGGGTTGAGTACCTACAAGCTTATACCTTCAGTATCAAATAAAAGAAAGGTGTCCTCAATAAAGTGGTAGATGCATTGTCTAGAAGAGCTCTCACAATTCAGGAAATTCAGTTGAAGAGTATGGGAATAGATCATTTCAAGGATCTATATGATGATGATGAAGACTTTGCGGACATTTATAAGGTATGTGCTGAATTCAAGAATCATTTTCATAGAAATTATGTTGAATAAAATTTGCAAAGAAACCTTTTGTTTAAGGGAAATCAGTTGTGTGTCCCTAGAGGGTCTATTAGGGAGAACTTAATCCAAGAAAAGCACAATGGTGCATTGAGTGGTCACTTTGGGATCACTAAAACCCAAGCACTTGTTCAATGGTTCTATTATTGGCCAAAGATGAATCTTGATGTTAGGAGGTATATAGAAAGTTGTATTGTATGTCAAAGAGAAAAAGGTACTTCTTCAAATGTAGGCCTTTATCAGCCACTACCTATTCCCACTAGGCCATGGGAATGCTTTAGCATGGATTTTGTAGTTGGGTTACCTAAGACAAGACAAGGCATGGATAATGTATATGTAGTTGTGGACATATTCAACAAGATGGCTCACTTTGTTCCATGCAAGACCACTAATGATGCTATCCAAATAGCCTCTCTCTTCTTCAAAGAGATAGTAAGAATCCATGGGTTACCTATGAGCATAGTGTTAGATAGAGACACTAAATTTATGAGTCATTTTTGGAAGACTCTTTGGCAAAGATTGGGCACTAATTTATCCTTTGGGTCTGCATACCATCCCCAAACTGATGGTCAAACCAAAGTGGTGAATAGGAGCCTTGGAAATCTACTAAGGTGCTTGACCAAAGAATATGGATAGCAATGGGATCAATTTATTGGACAAGCTGAGTATGCTTACAGTGACACCATCAACTAATCAATAGGGAAGAGTCTCTTTGAGATAGTATATGGATTACATCCTAGAGGAGTCTATGAGTTGAGAGACTTGAAGGATGGATTAAAGGAAAGTGGATATGGAGATGATTTTTCTTATGCAATGTAGGAGATACATGATACAGTCAGGAAGACTTTGACAGACAACACCTTGAAACATAAAACCAAGGTTGATGAAGGTAGAAGAATAGTTTAGTTCAATGTGGGTGACATGGTCATGGTGAATCTTAACAAATCAAGACTTCAAAAGGGAGTCCCTCACAAGTTGCAGATGAGAAGGATAGGTCCTTGTCTTATCTTAGCTAAGTATGGTCGTAATGCATTCAAAGTTTAGCTCCCGAAAGACAGTGGATTCTCACCTATTTTTAAGATTGTAGAATTAGTCCATTACAAAGGACCACAACAAGCGATGGGTTAGAGTCTCAAATAATTGATCAGAGATGTGGAAGATCTCCAATTAACCCCTGCTACAGTCATAAGAGTTGACAATGTATTGGATACTAGAGTCTACAAACAGACTAGAACCAAAGCATACAAGGAACACTTGATAAAGAGGCATGGTCAAATCAATGCTCATATAATATGGGTAAAAGAATCAGAGTCCAAGAAGATGGGGATTAATCCACACATCCAAAATCCAAGGGTAAATTGAACCTTTTGTTTTGGGGAGGATGGTACAGGAGCACACCTAGGCTAACCTCCTTAGTTAGGATGTTTTGGCTTGTACTTTACATTGGCCAAGTCAAGATAGATAGTTTTTTTTTTAGACCTTAGAAGGTCATTGCAATGTGGGCTAGGTGAGTTAGTCATTAGGACTAAGGTCACCAATTTAGCCATTGTTAGTAATTTTTAAATTCTTAGTGTTAGGAGTTTGAGTTAGAGTGTTTAATGTGTCTTAAACATATCAATGATGTCATAGAGATGCCCTAAGGTCATAAATGATCATGGATCCTAGAAATGAAGAGGTTAGAGGTCCTAAAACTTAGGGAGGAGGCATAATGGCAGAGATGCCAAAAGTTGCTAAAAAGTTGCTATGACAACATTTGCAATTATTGCAAATGTTGCATGCAACCCAGTTATCTTTGGATCCCCTTATGAATAGGAGTGGGGAATCGACCATTAGTCCCTAGAATCATGGAGATGGCATCTAATGTTAACCAAAACTTGAAACTCAAAGTTAGTCATACATTGTAACAAGTTTTGAATATTGAATAGTAGCTTTGCAACTCTGTATTTCAGAAAACCCGAGCATTTTGATGTGACAGTCATGTGTAATGGATTGAAAGACTAAATATAGTGATTGTTCAGTGTTCTTTAGACTATTCTAAGACTTTTTAATTTAATATAAAAGTGTATTAGATTACTTTTAGTCTGTTGAATAAATTGTTTCTGGTTTAGAGTCTGCACTGGTCCTGTCCTGACTAGTCAGTCGATTCATGGATCCCCCATGAAATCTAGCCATGGGAAACACCTAAGGATGGATGGATATGTTAGGGGAGTTAGTATTGTATATATGTTTAGGATTAGGAGTCTTAGGAAGATGGGGAGCTATTTTTACTACTAAGCCCTAGGCGAGTAGACAGTGCCCAATTAGAGGTTTAGTGCTGAAGAATTGAAGAATTCTTGCAGGGTAGAGAAGTACTATACAGGCCAAGTATAGTTCCAAATAGGGTATGGTCATATCTTGATCTATTGTGAGGATTGAGTTCATACCAATCCATGAGACCAAGTTTTGAGCAAGTTTTAAACTATGTTGCAGACAGTCCTAGAAATTAGGCCTATTAACCCTATTGGACCTAGATTGTAGGAAACCTATGTACGGAGGGTCTAGGAGACTAAAACCTACAAAATCCTTTGTAAAATGATAAAGGGTTTCTGAATGTGGGATTGGATTTTCAACTTATTTGGGAAAGTTTTGTAAGAATTGGGAAAAAGTCATTGTAAAAGGCTACAAGGAAATAAGCCCAATTAGGCCTCTTGAAGACAAAAACTTGGAGTCGACTGAAAATGGTAATGAGATCCCTCAAAATGGATCCAAATGGGAGAAAATGGAATGTTTCCAGGATGATGATCACACCTGCAATGAATCATGAATGCTAGATTAGAGTTGGCACTTAGATCCTTCTAAGTGTAGTAGGAGAAGTGAAGAATTGAACTAACTAAAAGGTGTTAGTCTTTCAAGGTGAAGCACAAGGATTAAAACTCTTAGAGAAGAGTTGGAATTGGACTTAGTTAATCATCTAACATAATCAGGACCTAGAGGAGATTAGGTTCCTAGAAGAGGCAAGCTAGGTCTCTTGGATGCAGTACTAGCAAGCCTTGGAACACTCACATCAATCCCGTGGTGTTATGTTTTTGATGTGTTGTTCTTTTTGTTGGCTGCAAGTTTGGACAGTCCTTTATTGGATCCTCTGAGCTTGACTGTGTAAGAAAGTAGTAGAGGAGAAATTTTATCACAAATCCTACAATGATGACCTCTTTGAGGGAGCAAGCCAAGGATTCCATACTACGACAAAAGGGAAATTCAAGAGCATGCAATCAATGGAAACACCAAAGAAACCTTTTTATCATAAATGCGCAGGTTTGTTGTGAAACAACAACACAATTTCCATAGTAAATATTCAGTGACCTTTCATTTTATAAAATATGGGGTGCATGTACACCATGTGTACGAACATTTTCTTATTCAGAATATTATGTTATTGATAGATTGTGATAATAACAGGAAGGAAAAACCTGCTTTTGGTACACACACACACACATATATGTATGTATGTATGTATGTATGTATTCAGAATATTATGTTATTGATAGATTGTGATAATAACAGGAAGGAAAAACCTGCTTTTGGTATATACACACACACATATATACATATATATATACACATATACATGTATATATATACATGTATATATACATGTATATATATATACACATGTATATATATATACACATGCATATATATACACATGTATATATATATACACATGCATATATATATATACATGTATATATATA
>MU226716.1:196614-214843 GCA_018584345.1 Thuja plicata | reverse complement strand
TTTTTTTGGTCTAATAAAGGTCCTACTATAGGATCTAAGTCCTTTCAATAGGTCTAGAGGTCCTAATAGCAACATTTTGCAACATTGTCAAAAGTTGCACAAATATTGTCGAGCAAATTTTTCATTATTGTTGTTTCAAATCGTTCATCATGGGATCAAACCGTTAGCTCCATTTGGCTGGGTAAATGCTAGGGGAGACCTTGTTTTTCTTGTGATGCATCAATAACATTCGAGCGCAAGTCAGACCCAAGTGTTCCGAAGGTGCACTAAGCCAAATTGGGCAGCGATTTTCAGAGAGCCATACCTCAGACCTCGGGAGAGATATTAGAGATCCATGAAGTGAAAGAGGACCATCTTGGGAAGGCCTACAAGCATGTGGCTCAATTCAGGGAGATTCCACTCAGATTCCATTTGGTGACCTGATCTAAGTTGATGTAAAAAGTTGCATTGTTGCTCAGTTGAAAGTTTCTCAATGGTGCATCTTTCAAACCATTCATCGTGGGACCAAACCATCAGCTCCATCAGCTCCAGTCAGTCAGGTAGATGTTAGGGGAGACCTTTTTTTTCTTGTGAAGCATCAAGAATGTTCGGGCCCAAGTCAAACCCAAGTGTTCCCAAGGTGCACTAAGCCAAATTGGGCAGCAAGTTTTGGATAGCCATATCTCGGACCTCGTGAGAGATATTTGAGATCTGTGAAGTGCACAAGGACTATCTTGGGAAGGGCTACAAGTACATGGATAAGTTTTGGGAAATTCCACTCAGATTTTATCTGGCAACCCGATCTCGATTGGTGCAAAAATTTGCATTGTTGCTCAATGGTGCATCTTTCAAACCGTTCATCGTGGGACCAAACCGTCAGCTCCATTTGGCCATTTAAATGCTAGGGGAGACATTTTATCTTGCAAAGAATCAAGAACATTCTCACGCAAGACAGACCAAAGTGTTTCCAAGGTGCACTAAGCCAAATTAGGCAAGGATTTTTGGAGAGCCATATCTCAGACCTTGTGAGAGATATCAGATATTTGTGAAGTACACAAGGAAAATCTTGGGAATGCCTACAAGCATGTGGCTCAGTTCTAGGAGATTGTACTCGGATTCCATTTGGCAACCCGATCTCGGTTGGTGCAAAAATTTACATTGTTGCTTAGTTAAAAGTTTTTCAATGGTGCATCTTTCAAACCGTTCATCGTAGGACCAAACCGTCAGCTCCATCAACTCCAGTTGGTCAAGTAAACGTTAGGGGAGACCTTTTTTACTGGTGAATCATCCATCACATTTTGGCGTAAGTCAAACCAAAATGTTCCCAAGGTGCACTAAGCTAAATTGAGCAACAGAAGAAGTAAAACAATTCAAACCTCCACAAAGCATAACATATAACACCATAAGTTTAATTATAGATTATGCCTATTACTTTGGTACGATAGAATATTTTCAAGGTAGCTACTTTGGAAGAGAGAGAGAGAGAGAGAGAGAGAGAGAGAGAGAGAGAGAGAGAGAGAGAGAGAGAGAGAGAGAGAGAGAGAGAGAGAGAGAGAGAGTACATGGAAAAGATATAATATGAAAATGAACATACATACATAAATACAATGCATGAAAAAGATACATACATAAATACGTAATATGAAAATGAACATACATACATAAAATACTACACATGAACCATTATTATAATTTATAGAAACATGAGACATCCACTGCATGAGCCATTGTTATAATGAATCGGTATTTACTCATATCCTCTTAGTTAAATGGTACACAATAAACTATATAAAATGTGGACCCTCCATATATACAAATCAACCCATGGCCAATTTTATATACAATTTGATCTTTTTTCAATATACAAAAATGTGGTCTCCATTTATGCATGTAGACCACTTCATAGTCATTTATATTTACAAAAAAATGAAGTTAGACTATTTCGCAAAATTTATATACAAAATTTTCAAAATAATTCTACCATTTTGTAGAATGATTCTTCATGATGGACCAAAACTAATTGAACAAACATTTTGGATCAACTCTAACCATTATTGTGTCATGTATTTCCTTGTGTTCAGATTCACAAAGTTTCCATAAATTATTCTTATGAGGTCTACCAGTATAGTTTATCAATTCAATATTTTTTGCAACAAGAAGGTTCGAGTAATGAAAAATTGGTCTATGTGTCTCATAGTCCTCAAACAACCACTTGTTGAATTTTTGGCTAGGGTGCTTGCATTTCATAGAAGCATAAATTAATACAAAATTCAACATATAAAGTGTAATAGAATGATGGTAAGAGGTCTCAAATTTGTCAAACAAGAACACATTATATTTTGATAGCATACCTTCTAAGCCATGTCCTTGTCATAACAATGGATCCTATTGGGTACTCAATACCCTCTCCATCAATGGCTGTAGTTTTCAATTTCTTTTTTCCCTCAATACAACGACACAAATCGTATTCAATCCCTTCCTCATTGTTCTCATTTGCAACAACTGCATATACATGACCTGCAATTTATAGAGGGATAAGTTAACATAGGATAAGTTAACACCCTAAACACCTAACCACCTAATAAAATGATTTCAAGTAGGTTCAAAAAAGTTCATCTCAAAATGAAGAATAATCTGAGAAATTACCTAGTTTAACTAAGTTAGATATGTGGTCAAAATTTGTTGATGCTTCAAACTAGCTCAATTTTAGTGTTCTAGGAAGTTGATATGTATCAAGTTGTTGCAAAGGTCTATAAGACCATTCGTCAACCCAGTCTTTTGATTCGTATTCCTCCCACACAAAATTCATACAAGACAAGAAAAAAATGTCATTAATCTAGTATAAATACCCAATGATGTTGCATTTGAACTTCTAAATGAGTGCATGTCACTTGATCATGTAAGTGTGCAACAATCTAGATAGTTTTCAATGTTAGACTTGACTATAAACCAAAAAAATCTATTAAGCATATAATTACCTTCATTACCTATTCCCATCGTAGAGTTGCACCACCACACAATTTTTTCTGCATTTATTAACTCTGCACCACCTTCGTACTTCAATTCCTCTCTAGCAAGATATCTTTTTACACATTCACCTGCACCATCATGCTCGCCATTTCCATGCCTCGCCTTTGTGAAATTCCAAAAATGTTGAACGCCACTTGTCACATGCATCCTACTCAACCAATAGAACATCCTGGCATTCTTTAATTGTGAGGTACAATTGTCTGGCCATATTATGTGTTGGTTCTACTCAATACCTCTTTCCGTTAAATTCTCGTAGAAAACTTTGAAGCAACCTTGCACAAACTTTGATGAATGTGTGTGATCGTCACTGATGTAGAAGTGATATTCTCTTAAAACCTTTCTATCCCCGTCTGTGCTATCATGTGCATGCAAGAATGCTATATGTACAAATATCATCACTTGTATAGAATGGAAATACAATTCTTGCACTTCATTATGAAGTTTAAGTGTATAATTCTCAGCAAAATCAACAATGGAGACAATAGTACCAAGGGGAAAAGTTTCCTTACATATCCTAAATTGATCATCCAACCACCTAGCTATATGTGAATGATGTATGTACTCATAAACTAGTTCCTCATTAGATATCTTCATAAAATCAGCTATGCATATATCATTTTTCACTAACTCACACCTATTAAGTTCTTTTCCATCTTTTAGACCATAATTTATTGTCTTGTATTTTTGAAAATAAACTAGTGTATTTATGATCTCATTTGTGCTTTCTAGATGGTGACATATCCACAACTTTTTCACACCACCATATGCACTACAAGATCCATTCAAACACATCATATTATAATAAATGCAACCATCACATTGATTGCATAATACACTTGACATAAAATCTCTTGATGACGTAGGAGGTGCTTGAAGACCACATTCCTACAAAATAGTGTGTGTGCAAAGTACAACAAACATGATGATATATATCATAATGCATGGAAAATTCAATATGTACCTTGCAACAACATGTGGTGCACGCATAATTAATCTTGATGTAAAAGGGTTTTTTCATTTCAAAAAATCTTTGACTAATTTTAATTTGAGGAAATCTTTGTCAGAATCTTTCATAAAATTGTGTTTGTGTCATATCCAAAAAGTGTTTTGGATATGGCATATGATTTTTAGATCCGATTCTCCTCCTAACAGTGTCTCTTTGGTTGGGTAAAACCCTTGTGTTTTCATGTCAAAAAATTTCAATTAATGTTCTTAATGCATCAACAACAACCTTGTCCTTGTGTGCGGGTCTACCCGAGAATGGCTAAAGAGAATTAGTGTTTGGATCCTCAAATTTGTCTTGCTTGTGTAAGGCTCTCTATAATGTTGATCTACCTATCCTTAATGACTTTCTTGTTTTGCTTATTAAACAACATTTTTTCATTTCCTTTCCCATTATAGTTGATGTGAGGACACGTTGAGTAATATTAGCATCTTTACTATGTGATTTTGAACCAATGGCTTGGTATACATTGAATAGATTTTTCACAATGGTTCTCTCAGTACTATTTTCAAATGTTCACAACACCACAATTCTCATTGTCTCTCAAAATTTTAGATTCTTAATCATCTCAACAACTAATTGACATCTACCACTTTGATTTAATATTTCAAAATAGTTATTCCAAATATTTTCAAAAATTCTTCTACAATTTATTTTTGACATTTTATCATGCATTGGCATCAAAATATTTTCATCAATGTCAATTAGAAAGTTTGGTTTTCTATGAATTATTCTAGGAGGTGTTAACACAGTTGCATGCTCTACATTTTCATTAGTTGAATTAGCTGCATTTATCCCCATCATTTCAATTATTGTATGTTGAACATTTTCATTTTTATTATGTGTATTTTGTTCATTAATGAGATTGAATTGAAATGGTGTATTAGATGGATTAGGTGCATTTGTCACATTAACATTAAAATTTTCATTTTCATCACTTACATTGCATGCATTTGATGATGTACCTTGTCGTATTCTCCTCATGTGCTCCATTTGTCCATCCTTTTCTGTCTCTCGTTCTTCAATTATTCTTCTTTTGTTTTTTCCCATTGTTTGTATGGAATGAACCCTATGAATAATATCATGAACATAGAATAACATGTGAACATCAAATCCAAAAAATAAGAACAAATCAACCATTTTCTTGAAATGAGAACTTACAATAGTAAAATAACATCAAAAACACCAATAAACATGCAAAAAAGTGCATACATGTCTTTTAGTGGTGCAAAACAATAGAAAAAAAATAGTGGGACCTCGGGACAACTTTCAAAGACTATTTTAAGACTGTTGAAGAATGAAACATTCCTAATTAAACATGACCCAATCGGGTTCTGAGGACTTAAGAACCTGATCAGGTTGTGTGACCATAAAGGCTCAATGCTCCTAATTCCTCAGAACTTGATTGGGTTCTAAAAAACAAAGAACAAAGGAGGAAAAAATGAGGATTGAGATAGAGTTAAGACCATTGAAGCAAGAAACAATCCTAATTAAATAGAACCCGATCGGGTTCTAAGGACTTAAGAACCCAATCGGGTTATGTGAACATAAAGGCTTAATGCTCCTAATTCCTCAGAACCTGATTGGGTTATGAAAAATTAAGAACAAAGGAGGAAAAAAGGAGGATTGAGAGAGAGAGAGAGAGAGAGAGAGACTCAACATTCCTCTTTCCTCAAAACCCGATCGGGTTATGTGAATATAAAGGCTCAATGTTCTTAATTCCTCAGAACCCGATCAGGTTCTGAGAAAATAAGAACAAAGGAGGATTGAGAGAGAGAGATATATATATAGAGAGAGAGAATAAAAATGTATAATTTTTACTTCTTCATAACCCGATCGAGTTTTGAAGAAGTGAAAATTGTGCATTTTAATCTCCAGAACCCTATCAGGTTATGGAGGAGTTGAAAATGTACTTTTTATTTTCAGAACCTGATTGGGTTATGGCTTGAGAAGAGGCTTGGAAAATGACCCAAAGGCTTGGAGGCTCATTTTCCCTCCTTTTTTGTTCTTTTAGACATTTTTTCATCTTCTAAGATTAATTCTCAACTTTATCTTCAACAAGTTTGCAATTTGTCAATAGGATAGCTCTATAATTTTCACCCTAATCTCATACGTCTTCTTAGCTTTCTAACCATATATTTTTTTCTATTTTTGGACAATATTAGCATAGTAAACTTTAATTTTCTTTACCAATGTCTTGACTGTCCTCACAGGCATATGTCTACCATTTTTTTAATAACTTGTGATATACTTAACCAAATTACAAATAAATTACATATTATTGTTCTACACTTGATACTATACACTTTAAAAAAAGGTTTAATTTTTTATTATTTTGATGCAAGTTATGCCCAGTGCATGAACAGGCACCAAAATTTCAGGATTCTATCACTTCAAAAAAATCACAGAAAAAAAGACTCATCCAAAAATTACAAAAAAATTTGCAAATTCTATATCTCACTCTTACCTATCATCCTACCAAATGGATTTGAAAAATACATAATATAACTATATATTTTGTACAGCGCACGGAAACAACTATTTTATGTTTTTCTGAAAAAATCAGGAGCAGTTTTTCATGCACGCGAGGTTTGACCCTCTTAATCTTATCAATTTTTAAAAAAAATTAGTATTTTAGAAACTAGATTCAGATTAATACAGTTTTTATTTTTTACACATCTTCTTATTTTGAGGGCATGACTCTCAAACGACTGTTCCAAGTTCACGTTTACCTGATTTCAGAAAAAATGTGTCCACTTATACCCCCCTTTTTGGTTCACAACTTGGTGCACATACCCTTAAATGTTAACTTTAAAATAAAAAAATAATTAATCACTCAAGTGAGAAGTTAGCTAACACCACCTACTTTATCCTGGATTTTTATACTAATTTGTTTATGAATGTATGATTTTGTGTGGATTTTCGAAGTTCACACATCTTTAAAACATGAAATTTTTGTGTGCTACCCCTAAAAATTATTGAAAACTTATAAAAAATGAAAACTTATTTTTATTTAAAGTGTGTAGAATAGAGTGTATTTCTAAAAATGTAACTTGTTTCAAAATTTGATGAACGATCCAAAATCTAAGCCCTAAATAATACACGTTGGTTTTTGAGAAAAAATGGACATACATACAAAAGAAATTAGAGATGAAAATCTTAACATAATCAGATTTCAAAATAAATTATATGGTTAGATAGCTAATAGAGAGATCTACAATATCAAGCTATCTGATTTTATTATTATTGAACAATGTGCAAACCTAACGGGGAGCACACAAGAAAAAAAATTTATTTTTTGTATGTTTGCTGGAAAATACATCTCAGACCTATCTGAATCCTCCTAGCCTTTGGATTGGATCTCCAAGGAAAATCCAAGCCTTAGGCTTGGTAAATTCCAAATTAGTTCAAAGTGCATATGTACTATTCAAAGTTATTGTTTACATAGCACATACGCTCTATGTAACAACAAGAAAAGGCTTAAGGGAGAGAGAGAGAGAGAGAGAGAGAGAGAGAGAGAGAGAGAGAGAGAGAGAGAGAGAGAGAGAGAGAGAGAGAGAGAGAGAGAGAGAGAGAGAGAGATAAGTAAGTACAAATGGTTTGTATTATAAAATTGTAAGAGTTTGTTACACCTTTGATAATGATATTATTCTATCAAGTTAGGATTGAATGCATTTCTTCACCCTTACATAATTCAAAATACTTTGGAATTCATAGAATATAAAAGATTTATTTCTATCTAGTCCATGCCTATTGCACTTGTTGTTTCCTAGATTATCGAAGGTGGCCCTAGGACCCCTTAGGTCCCATTACGACCCATCAGGACACATTAGGACCTATTAGGACTCCTTACCACACACTATTATATTGTATAGATGTAGTTGCAATCCAATGTTCAACAAGAATATTCCTTACACCATGGAGTAATATAGATCATGCAATTTCTTAATGGGTCCTAAGGTGTCTTAGGATATCCTACGACCCATTATGACCCCTTGTGATACATTAGGACCACACAGAACCCATTAGTGTGTCCTAAAATGGTAAATATATTCTAAGGGATCCTAATGAGTTATAATGTGTCCTTATGGGTCCTAAGGTATCTTAATGGGTTATGATAACTGTGAAAGTCCAACCTAGAGATCCTTTAGAGTTTTCAATGATCAAGATTTAGTAGCTCATACCTATCATACACAAAATAATCCTCAACCTACTGTTCCAATTTCTTTACCACCTTCTCAACATGTGCTTCCTTCAACATCTAGATTTCCTACTTCCTTTGGAAAGGAGTATGATTTGGTTGAACAATTACGTGCTACTTCTACTAAGATCTCTTTATGGGAGCTTATTCAAACTTCATCTACCTATCATGAAGCTTTGCAAAAGGATTTATCAACTCTTCCAACTCCACCTCCTCATCAAGATAATATCAATACCTTTTTGCAATGCATTCATGCTACCCCAATTTTGCCTCAAATTTTGTTTACTCAAGATGATTTACCTCCAAAATAATTTCAATATCAATATGATGCTCTTATGGTATCTATCCTTATCAATGGTAACCTCATTCATAGGACCTTAATTGATAATGGGTCTGGGATTAATGTTTGTAGTATGGACATACTTAAATAAATTAAAGTCATTATTTTAACTATTAAACCTGATAAAATTCCTATATGAGGTTTTGATAATATTTCTGAGAAAACCTTAGGCATCATTAATTTACCTATTAAAGTAGGTTCGGTCATTTTGGATACTCCTATTAATGTGATGCATGGACCTATTAATTACAACCTTCTTTTGGGCAGACCTTGGTTACACAATATGCAGGTTGTTCCTTCAACTCTACATCGAAATCTTAAATTTATTTATAACAATGTGTTGTAAATTCTTCATACAGATGATAAAATAAATTATTGTTTGAATATTGAATCCAATGATACTCCTATTTCTAATGATGATCCTCCTTCCTCTAGTTCTCTTTTAGATGACAATTGGGGATCTTTAGATTTCACACCCACTTTTATTGGAGAATATAAAGTCTCAGACCTTAAATTCATACAACCTAAGTCTCACACAAATTCTCTTTCTAATAAAATTTGTAACAATTTTGTCATTTTATTCCACCCATCATGAACCTATTAAACCTATTTGTGATTACATAGTGACTAATGAATATCCATTTACTTTGTCTAATATGGCACCTTCTTATGACCATGATTATCATTTACTAGTGGAAAACGGATTCAATGGACATGGATGTGGTAAACATGAACAAGGAAGTAAAGTGCCCTTAGGAAATATGTTGCATGAGAATTATTATGGATTAGGATTTAATCCTTATAAGAAACCACAAACATTTAATGTTAATAACATCATAGATGACACTTCAAAACATGATTCAGGAATTGTGCAACAAAGTCTGGAGCATAATAAGAAACCTATGAAAACATGTGGCTTTGAGTTTCCTCCCTTATCCACACCCTCTCCTTAATTATCTAACACTTCTTCTCCATTTTTCTTTGTTCAAGAGGTGATTTTGCCTAAACTTCTGTTTGCTAAGGGGATTACTAGACCTAAATGCAAAAAACAAACATAGTCAACACCTTATGACTCTTCCTTTTTTTCTTGTATGATTGATATCATGATCACTCTACTTATGAATTTCAAGCTTTAAATTATAAAATTAAGCAACTCATTAATATTGAGGCTATTCATATATCATATCACAATGAGTTATATTTCAATCGTGATTTCTCTAAATAACATTTCATACCCATATTATGATGCTCCACACTATGTCATATTCTTAGCCTACTCCTTAGGGGGTCATTATCAGGAATAGTGTCCTAAGTGATGTAATAGGTCCCCTTTACCCTTGTTCCTACACTTGGGGGGAAAGGGACTCTTCTCAGTCTCTCTTTTATTCTCTTAAGGATCCACTTTTCCCTTGATTAAGTAGTATCTATTTATCGTGTGACATCCATTCATACATAGAAATGTTTGTTTACATTATGGATACACATCCTTGATCGTAAACCTTTTCATTATTTGCAATTGGGTTTCTATGGTAGATAAATCCCTTAACTTGGAGACTGAACAATGTCTCATCCTTCACAAGGATCACTTTTTCACTTCTTGTATGGTATCTCTCTGCATTCATCCCTTCCATGGCCTCATAGGAGCTGTGACCTCTTTGGCTTGGACTAGGTGTTGCTTGTGGATATTGTCTTGATGTTGAAATATGCTTCATTCTTGTTTCTCTTTTTCCTTAAGCTTATATTTTGTTCTTGATAGATAGAATACACTAGCATAACACAAATCGCTAGACCATTTGACCCATCCTCATGTGCACACACAAGAAAATCCCCCGTAAGGGGAATAGTTTTTATGGGATTGACTACATGACACACACAAATCTATTAGACCATTAAATCCTCTCCTTTGGATCTCTTCTTGGATTTCTAATAACCTAGAAGACATGATCCTTTCATTTTCATTTTTTGATCCCTTAAGGACACACACATCCCTATTCCCAGCTCAAATTTTGTGGATTGCTCTTTTGTAAATAGAGTTTCCTGGGGGTGAATCCTCGATGGGTTAACTAACATGCACACAAACTTGCTAGACCATTCAACACCATCTTCTTTTGCGAAATGTATTTTTGTGTGGTTCATAGTAAGACACAAAAATCTTACTGGGTGAATTAATCACACCCCTTTTTAATTTTACATACATTTAGAATAGACATTCAATCATTTCATCATAACTTGAGCTAGGTAACTTCAATCTTAACATGCGTTGGAATCGTGATTCATTAATCTTGCTCCCGAGATGCATTTAGGAAAGTTTTGGAAAGTTCCTAAATGGTTTTCAAATGACTTTTTCTCATCACTTTGCATTTCCAATTTGTCATGGTAAACATGTCACCACATTTCACCTTTTTTTAAAAACATTAGCAAGAAAAAACAAGGGGGCATCTAGCTACCCGCGAACTTCACAGAATCATCATTAGTAAGTCCTAGGTGGTTTTGATTATCACTAACACATGTTTTGTAGGATACGGTTACTAACAGTTTCTTGCATGCTCTATGCATTGTGGACTTGGCATATCCTTTTTCTTTATTAAATGTTTTCTTACTTTAGCTTGCATATGCATGTAGTGTCATATACCGCTAAACTAGGGGGAAAATGTATCATCCATACTAGGAAGAACTTTAATTTAGTGATGGTTTAGCACCTATTTAGTGTTATTGCATGATACACTTACATTTATGATGCAATAGACTTGTTTCTTTTCTCTCTCCTAGGAGAAATAAGGGTAGGATCTATAAAATCCTCATTGATTTCCCTCTTATTTGGTGCAAAGATTGAAGTAGAACCTAATATAATGCAGAGCACACTGCAAGAAGTGATGTGAAGTCCTTCTCCATTTCTACACCCCAAATGCAACATGTTCAAAGTCTGAATCCTTGGACTTTTAGACACAATTTATTTTACCAATCAAAGGTGATTAAATGATTTTCCAACTCCTGTGAGGTGAGCAATGCTCCAACCAATATCCTGCAATATTATGCTTTAGGGACACTAGCCCTATTCTAAGCCAAAATATAGAAACCTTCACCAGTGACTTCACACAACCCAAATAATGATTGGGACATCTTACTTATGATGTAAGGATAGGGAATCAACCCTCAAACTGATCCTCCAAGTTTTGCAATATACCAAACCATGACTGTCCTAGAATTCCTTATAGGTTTATCCAACTTGTTTGTAGGAAATGAATTTTCTTCCTGATCACACCTAAGAAAAATAAGGGTAGATTCAGACACCCTTTTGGAAGTTATGATGATCCCCAAATCCTTGGGTTCCAACTCCACTCCTGCATCACCTAACTCTTATAAATCTCACAAACCTAATTGGCTAGACTAGGTTTGGAAATCAAAGAAAGTGCTAGGAAATGGGTGCATGGAATTGGTGCAGGGATTCAAATCTTCTCTACTAACCAAAAAAAACTCAAATCTACCTCCAGTTCACTCCAAAAATTCAATTCTTCAAAATACCAATACTATTACATTCATTCTTGGCTGAATACATTGAGATATTTAGCCTAGAGCTTGATGCAAACATGGTTTTCCCTTTGATCCACACTTTGAGCTTTAGGAATCATAAATACATACTCCTAACTTGAATTTTCCAAAAGGGTGAGAAATTTCATCAGTTCAAATGCAAGTTAGGAATTCATTATTGAAACAGGCTCCAAATAGGCCTCTTCCTAGACTGGTTTTAGAAAATGAACTCAAAAATACTTCTACTCTAAACTAATCAATCCCAAATAAACTAAAATGTCAAGATAACACAAATTAACTTCAAAAAGTGAACTTATATTTCAAGGAAAACAACAGACATATCCATACCAGTTAATAAAGCTCAGAAAAACTCTTCATCTTCCATTCATTTTGCATCAGAACCCAAAAATAGAACTTCTACCCACCTGGGTTCGAAGTAACAACTTAAATCCACTTCATGAGTGAATTCAAAATGATCCAAATCCCATTTTCAATATTGGTCTTCCATCTTGTAACTCCCAAGAAACATTTGGAAGTTGCTTGAGCAACATTTTTACATCTTTTGCAACATTTTGTAATTTTTTGTCTTTTTGCAACTCAAAGACTTTTGATTTGGATTCTAGCCTATCAATCTTGACAAAACATGATCAAAATGACATGAATCTAATAAAATCAAAGCTAAGACTCATCTGAAGCATCAAACACACCTAAATCAACTTAATGTTAAAACTAATAATCTCATTGGACTAAGGCATCATAAGGCTTATAAGAGTTTCTTACAGATCCTTGACCACACAAGTGGATCCAAAACAAAAATATGATGATCTCTATGATCGATCCAGTTATTAAAAATACAAAATCATGAAAGTAGTGACTATCATGGGTGCACTATACCATAAGCACAAGGTGTCGTCCTTTTTCATCTCCTCTTTCAAAGTGATTTTTCATCCTGAAACTGTTGTTTTTTCACTCATCTCTTTCTCCAACCCCGAACTGACTGTTATTTTCAATACCAGGACAATTTTGGAAGACTGTGCCTCCAGGGGCTAGGCCAAGGTTATCCTACCCCTGAGGGTTATTCCAAGGTTGGCCTACTCTTGGATACTAGGATGAGGTTGGCCTAGTCCTAAGGCACAACCCTTTTTGGATCCTGGGCCCATTTCAAATTTCAAGGCTTCCTGCCTTGCCAAGTTGGCCCTTGCGGGGTGTAATCCCAAAATCTCTATAAATTCACACTCAAATACTCCATTTTTTTTGAGGAGGATGATGAGATATATAAAATTCATTTGGATAAGCTCATGTGGACATCCCAATTTGAGATAGTGCAATTGAAAGATGGAACAAGAAGGCTTGGAAACATCCATTGGAGAAAGAAAGTTTTTCACTTTGCATTCTTCTATCAATCAAGCATTTAAGTATTCAAGACATCAACATGGGGTAGCAAATGAATTGTGAAGGTGGCTTGGATTACTTCAGCCTTGCAGGCTTGGTATGATTTCCATGTTATTTTCATATTTATTCATTTTTGCTTCATATTACATACAAATTTACATTTATACACTATTGTTTCACTTTCTAGGGTTAGACCTTGGCATTTTACATAACTTTCTCTATACATTCTGGATTCACAAGAACTACACACAAAAGTATTTCTTAACAGCTATTCATGGAGGTATAAATCCAAAAATGGGGGGGGTTGACTAAGGAAAACCCCTATATAGCCACCCACACACACCCTTTTTTAGATTAACAGGTTTTGGAAGGAAAAATTGAAGTATAGATCCGTATACCCTTTTGGAAGAAGATTATAGATCTGATATTCATTTTCTATTCCATCTGTTAGCTCTTTTTCTTGTATCCGTCAGTTCTAAAAGAGAATATTTAAACTAGACTTGGGGATCTTAGTCCAACTCACATGAATCTTCTTCTTCATACAAACAGAGGGGAAAGAAAAGGCTAATTGATGAGGATTTGATCCTCCTTCTGCTTCGAGATCCACACACTCAGGTGGGTACACCTAAAACAAGATAAAATCTGCATACATAAACACTCTCTCACTAAAGTCCTTTATGCAGATATGAAAAATAGTGGATAGTTCTCAGACTTATAAGATATGGGAATTCAACTCAACCAATCTTATGTAGGATCCCACCGACATGTTTTTCTAAGAACTAGGAAAATGGTCAATGTAACAACAAGGATTTTCACCCTTCTTCTCTTCGAACCCGGAGGCTCAGGCAGGCTAACCTATCAGATTCACTTCTACAAGGAATCACCAAAAGCATTTGCACTATTCAATGCAACTCATACACATTTGTGCTCTTGAACAGGAAAGAGAAAATGGTTTGAATTTAATGATTTAATGATGAAATGACATAACCATCAAAGGACCAGTGCCTTATCAATTGGGCAATAGAGTCAAACAAATATGCATTCCCAGAAAACCCCAACTCCAAACTTTAAGGACCCGAATGAAATGCCTTACAATCCATTCTTCTCATTTCAATATCTGGACATCAAATTTATGTGTTGATCCTAAACTCCCAGAAATTGTATTCAAGATTTAATCTCTCCTTAAAAGAAACTCGAAAAACAAAACCACAGCTACCTTGTAACTGGTGCATTAACATGCCTTACAGATTAATACACAAGAATTAACACCAAGCATACAAAGACATCAGACAGATATTTAAATAGGGATTCCATCATTCTTCATTGAAATTCATCTAGAACTGAACATTGCAAGACCATGAACACAAAGAAATAAAAATCAAGAGCCTAAATATTGCCCAGCACCATAATTTCCACCATCACTATTACAATGGAGAAAAAACCAGATATAGGAGAACAATCCAGTCACCGACACCTGTCTGTCCCCAAAATATCTACAACTGCTTCCAACTAAAATTGCAAAAATATGATTTGATTTTCCCTCAAACAATCTATAAAATCCTCTTCTTCATTCTGAGACCTTTCCGGCAACATATAATACTCTATACTTTGGATCAAATTTTCCCTCTTAAAATTTAGTCCAAGTTTGCCTTCCCATGCAGATTTTTGTTTAAAAGTTTGAAATATTTCAATTTGAAATAAAATACTTTTCAATAGTTGGACTACTGAAATGGGATAAATTTAATTTTAATATTTCCCTTTTTCTAGATTTTGTCTCATTGTGACACTTGTCACCTAAGCTTAATGGCTTAAAGGGTAGATGGTGAGCATCTTTGTTAGAGTAGTCTAGTATAGCTAATAATTAAATCAGTTAATTATTAGTCTATCTACTCTTTGCTTAAGTTATACTTAGGCAAGTTTCTATCTTCTTAGAGTTTCCCTTTTAGGGTTTCGGTATCCTTTATAAGGAATCACCGCTTTTCATTTTCATATAGAGTTTTGTATTCAGTATTGTTGTTAATAGAAATTATTCTTTTCAACATGCATATCTCTTCTCTGGCTTTTTGGCCTCCATAGCCTTTCTTCTCTTCTTTCTTGTTTCTAATTTGTGATAGTCTTGCATGCAGGTGATCTTGGGAGGATTTGTCTTCATCAAATCTAACATGGTATCAGAGCTCTCCTGCAGCCGACTATTTGTTCTCTGTTGAAGCAAGCGAGGGTTTGAAGTTTTTAGAGGTTTTTCTGGTAGTCTTCATTGGTTCTGGGGGGTCTCTATTTTTTGAGGCACTTTGGACCAAAACCGACCTCACGGTTGAGTCCGGAAGGTCCAAAAACCCCAGGATTGATATAAAATATGTCTATTTTGGACATCGGGGCCTCTGAGAAATTTTTTTTGCCCTACTAGGGCCGTACGGACATGGAAATCGATGCAAAAGTCACAAAAATTTCAAAAAAAATTGATTTTTGTGGCATTTTTAGGCGCGCCGCCACCGCGCAGCCCCCGCACCACCCGCGCGCCGTCCGAAGCCACCGCGCCACCGGTCTGCCCCTCCCGGGCCTCGCCGCCTCTGGCCCCACCACCGCCCTGTGGTCTCTTCCCAACCGCTCCACCTCAGCGGCGCCCCCACCGCCCGGTCTGCCGCCCTCTGTGGCCCCCGCTTCGTAGTCCTCTCCTGCTCCAGGGGCCCACTTTTTTTAGCCCCAGGGGCTTATTTCTAGCATTTTGGAGCAATTTTGACCCCTTCTCGCTATTTTTGGTCTATCTTAAGCATACGGGGGTCTTTTTCTGACTTTCATATACCGTCGGAAAGCTCTTTCCGAGAACTTTCTGATGATGGGGGTTAGGGTTTTGGGTTCTGCTATTTCAATAGTATTTTTTTCTGTTGAAGTCTGATATCTTTTTTTGCCTTCCGGGAGTCATATCTGGCTCATCCGGACTCCATTTTTGGCAAACGAGATATCGTCGAAAAGTTGGTTGAGTGCACTATTCAGTGGCAGGGGTATTTTTTCTAGATTATGCTCTAGGTTTTCTCTCCTCTAAGTTTGGCAGTTTATACAGTCTGGTGGATTGCTTGGTTCTACAGGTCCTGGGATCTCTTCTTCTGATTTCATAGGTCACTCTTCTTTCTGAATTTTGAGCTTGTATGCTCCTTCTGATGCATTTTTATTCTGTAAAAATACTGAGATAAAGTGCCTACTTCTGTATTTCTGGGATCTTGTACACCTTGTACAGTTGTTGTACTCGCACTCTGTTATAAAGTGCCATGGGGGGTTATGATTTTTTTGCCACTTTAGGCGCATCCACCTTTGTCAAGTGAGCGTACCGTTCATGACATTAGCCCATGCTGTGTGTCAATGACACCACCCTTTATCCTGTGTCTGTACTTCTATTGCACTGTTGGTGTTCCTGGTTCTTCTTCTGCAGATGTTTCTGGCATTGCATTTTAGTGTTCCTGTCACCTCTCCCGGTTCAGCATTATGGGGGGTTCACCTGTTGGTTCTATTGCTTCTTGGTTCGATTGATCAGCTCTTCAGACATTTATCTTCTCTACCTGGTCATGCACTTTAGTGGGGGTTCCAGCAGTCTCTTCTGACAGAGTTTTCAGTTCCATGCTTCGGAGATGCTTCTTGCTCATTCTTGTTCCTCTCTCTGGGACATCTTTTCCCTTTCTTGTTTTGGGTACCTAATTAGGCCTTGTTTTCGGGACCCATCTTTCCTGCTTTCTGCAATATTTTAGCTATTTTGCTTCTCTCTAAGTTACACTTAAGGGGGGGTGTTAGAGTAGTCTAGTATAGCTAATAATTAAATTAGTTAATTATTATTCTATCTACTCTTTGCTTAAGTTATACTTAGGCAAGTTTCTATCTTCTTAGAGTTTCCCTTTTAGGGTTTCGGTATCCTTTATAAGGATTCGTCGCTTTTCATTTCCATATAGAGTTTTGTATTCAGTATTGTTGTTAATAGAAATTATTCTTTTCAACATGGATATCTCTTCTCTGGCTTTTTGGCCTCCATAGCCTTTCTTCTCTTCTATCTTGTTTCCAGTTTGTGATAGTCTTGCATGCAGGTGATCTTGGGAGGATTTGTCTTCATCAAATCTAACAATCTTTCCCCTAAGCCATTAAGTCAGCCCTTGGATCTTTTTCAACTTGCTCACATTTTAATCCTTTTCCCTTTTGTGATAGATTTAATTAAATATTTCAATTTAATTCATTATTTCCTCAGAATGCACCACTTGTCGCTTAGGCTTAATGGCTTAGAGGGCAGATGGTGAGCATCTTTCCCCTAAGCCATTAAGTCAACCCTTGATTCATTCAAAACTTGCACACTAGTTAACCCATCTGTTGAAATGAATTAAAATTTAAAAATATCTTAAATCTGCACATCTCACTAGAATGCGCCAAGTGTCACCCTATGATTGGTCCGCAGGTCCACTTGGAGCCATGTTTCAATCTCTGATTGGTGCCTCAGAACTTCATTTGACATGCGCCACTCGGCACCTACTGGGCGCCACATGGCATCCTCTGATTGGCTGATTGGTCCATTGGGTGCCACTTGTCACTTGTGCCACATGGACCAATGGCTTAATGGCTTAGGCTTATCTTCCTTGCAACATTCTCATCAAGCCATTAGGGTATGTGCAAGATCATGGGGGGCCAAACTATGCCCTTAAGTGGCAATAAAAAATCAGCAAAATCAGGGTTAGTCAACTTGACGTGAAAATTTGAACTAGCTATCAACTTAATATCAAAAAGT
>MU226716.1:162035-184586 GCA_018584345.1 Thuja plicata | reverse complement strand
ATGTAGCCTCTTTGAAGAAGTATTTGGCTCTGATTGATCCTGCATGAAAAATGAGTTCAATCCCAAGTTAGATTGCTTAGTTTATATGATTTGTACATATATTTAATTCATAATTCAAACACGAATTAAATTATAAATTATAATTTAATACAAACATATGTACCTGGCCTCTCAGTCACCTACTACGATCAGGTGTCCTAACATAAGTCTCTGGTAGCGAACAAACAGTGCCACCAATACCAACTCCGACCTATAAATATATATTTTCAATAATGAGATTAGTAGAGTGGTGTAGGGGCCTAAGGTGCAACATAGAGTAATAAATTTACAAAATAGGATGATAGCATAATAAAACTACAAATTGATTGAACTAAAATTAAAACTTACGTCCACCGACCCCTCCTCTAGAATAGTGGGCTGAGTCAACAAAGATAGGAATGATTCTCGTAGGGCCTCTCTCGCACTAGGAGTAACCTACGAGAGTAAAAAAGATAGTCAATTATATATAAATGTACTTCATCATAACATCCCTGGTTACAAAATACAAATAACAATATGTACAAATATACATACAATTTGAATCTACCCTCTAGGTTGTCATATCCCCTTCAAGTCAACATAGTCTTGAGGCTCCCAGGTTTCTGGGTTTTGTAGATCTCAATTTTATGCTCCCAAACCCCAAATTATTCCAAATTGTGACAGAGTCTTCTAGCAGGTCTTCAAGTTTGTATTTTCAAGGTAAGTTAACTTCATTTCTTATCTTCATTACTTTCTTTTCATATATATTTCCTTTGCATATTAGTTTCAATCCCCTCTTGTAGGGAAAGGAAGAAGTTAATCCAAGTAGTTTTCCCCTTTGTGAAGGTTACACATTAGCACTTCTTTTTGTGTTAATCAGGTCTCCTTTGGTGGTGGAATCTTGGTAATCTTACTTCCTATGTTGTGGGGTGTTCTAATTTCCCCATATACATTATATAATTGAAATTATACTATCTATAATTTTGTTAATAATTGTTATTAAAATGTAATATATAATATTATTTTGAATCGATTATGAATTGTGAAAATCTCATATCTTTAAGATCAATATATTGTCAACTATTGATTGGTAGGATTTTATAAATAAGTAAAAATTAATATTTGTACATACAACCTCATAGGAAAGGAGATCATAGAGAAGATATTCATGATGTCTCTCTACCTCTTTTCATTTCACAATTCTATTTTTAAACTAAGCAATTTTCACCATTTATTTAAACTTTCTTCCAATACCTTATTATTGCCATTTGATATATGTATTTTTTAAATAGTTAAAAATATATAGAAATTATTGTATGACCTATATAATAATTTAAAAATATCTATATTAGCTATCATACATACTTATAGAATTCTAATTTTTTTAATAATTAAGAAATATAATTTTGAAAAATAATAATATTCTACATATTGAAATTAATATTTGTATAATTATTAAATATGATTAAGTTATTTAAAGAAAAATAGAAGTAATGATCAACATATATAAATTATTTATTATAGATTGAAATTTTTTCCTAGGCATTTTATAGCAAATGAGTTTTTTACTTTTAAACATTATTATAAATAATTTAAATTTATAAATATCTACTTAAATATAGAAGAATTGATATATTTGTTTATGTTTGTCATGAAATAGTTTATTCTAAATTAAAAAAAACTGTCTAATTTTGAAAATGTATCTCTCACCCTCTTGTCTCCCTCTATCCTAACCCACAACATTAAATTTGATTTATTATAAATTAAAGTATATAATATTGTATTAAAAAAATATTAAAAATGATAATTAGATGTTGTATTTTAGTATGTTTAATGATGTAAATTATATTGATGTTGTCTATAATAAAAATTAAATTAATATTAACTTTATATTTAAATTTTATAATAAAATAAAAAATATATGATATTTTACAAAAACTTGAAATTATATGTTACCTAAATATATTATTTGATGATGTTGTATTATATTAAAAATATAACAATAATTTATATTATACAATATTATATGTATGTATGTGTATATATGCATATGTGTATGTGTATGTGTACATGTACATGTGTGTGTGTGTGTGTGTGTGTGTGTGTGTGTGTGTGTGTGTGTGTGCATATATATGTATATGTATATATGTCTGTGTTGTTTAGTGAAAATATAGCTTTGTAATCATAATATTAAAGAATAAACAAATATTTATCTGTAATACTTACATTAGGTCTAATAACCATATTCTTTTTGAAATTTACTCCATATTGCCCCTCTACACTCTATCTACAATCTTTAAAACATTAATTCTTTTACTTTGCACCTACTCGATACAAAATATCTGTCATCGACCTTTGGCCATACCTATTCTAAAAAAACCCCTATCCTTATATAGATTGAGCAAAAAGATGGTGGCTATAGACATCCAACTCAAAACCACCTATAAATTACAAAATTTTCATTATGTCCATTTCCATCTATCCCTCCTTGTGATAAAGACACAAATTAAAACATGAAAAAAGATAGGGAATTTAGACTAGAGCACATGGAGCTTTACCTTTGTCATTCTCATTCTCCATCATTGCACGTACATGCCCATTGATCTAGTAGTTGGATAGTTCAAAGATTGGTCCCAATAGTCCTTTCAACTACTTTGCCTCCTTCTCCCTCACATTGACTTCTTTTTCCTGCAAAAACTCCAAGAGGCATTCCCAACCTACCTCTGCCTCATCTCTTTGATCTTCATAGGAACCTATTTCACTCGAGATGATAAAAGGCTTAAGTCCATCCTCCCTTGCTTCTACTATACACCAAAACCCTCCTTCTTCCCTAATGCCTTCGCCAAGCACCACTCTTTCCATCAAAGCCTCCATACCCAGAAGCCATCTTTTCCCCGAACATTCACTCATCACCCAATGAATCTCTACTTTATTACTGAAAGTAAAATACCACACCACAAACATCACCAAAATATAAAAATTTACATGATATCAGTGAGTCAACTTCCTAAATGCATCCCCAAGAATGAATTTAACAATTTGTAGGAATTTGGCGTCATGAATCATGAAGATAAACTTCAACCTCTTCTTCTTAACCTCTCGATAGAATGCAAGTTGTTGTTTCTTCATTTTTACAATGAAAATTAGCCTCCATGATTAGAATTTAAGTCCTTCCCACACTGCCTCAAAAGCATAAACTACATAAACCAACCCTGTGATGCTAATTTATAAAATAAATTCTCAGGAATGAAGGCCCTTAATAAATGGCTCATGAGAAAAATGTCTCTTCATCATGTTCCCACTCTATATCATGATGTAAATGCTGACATCACCAATGAACTACACCAACCTTCATCCCATGCAATATCATCAAATGTCTCCTAATATTTTTTTTCATCATTATGACTTAATGACACTGCCCATTTTGATAGCTTATTGGCTACATCATTTCCTGCAGAGTAGATATGGGGGATTTAATGACATTATTTTTCCACTAGTATGCAAAGAACACTCTCGGTAAACATACACTGAAAGACAGGACAAAGAGAAAACTGAAAATGCAGATATTACAGATCACAGAAAACTACTAAGTACAAAGAAAAGTGACGATACAATTTTGTGTCTAAACCAAAAATGCAAAGTAGAAAGGATAAAGAGGAACCCGAAACTGGAACTTGACAAGCAGATCATAGTGAAAACTGAGAGAATAGTCAAAGAGGAACCTAAGAGATAGTTCAAGTAGGAACACCAAGAAACAATCTAACTGACTTTAGACCATAACTGACTGACAGAAACCAAAAGTCAGTTGTAGCCTGCAAAAAGTAGATCTGACTTCCACATCAGATAAAATGGTCTTATTCTATTTATACAATCTTGATTTGTTTTTAAAACCATTTCTTTAGGGACGAGAAACATGAATGTAAGTGCTTTAATCAATTTAACTAAATTAAAACACATATACTAGGAGATCAAGGTAAAGTTGTAAATGTGTGATCTTAGAGTTAATATTGTTTTACATGAAACTTGTTTAAAGGTCAATCTATCTTATAAAGAGATGTTGCAATCATTCATTAAGATGCAATGTGAGAATGGATGAGAGGATGAATGAGGCATACGAGCACATTTATGGATCGGATTGAAAGTTTCAAGAACAAGAATAACAAGAGGTGAATTTGGTTATCAAGAACCAAGAACAGAGGCTACCAAGCAACAGGGGTATTATTCAATAAAATTAGGTGATATACTTATTCATGTAATATTAAATGGATCTGTAATCAGAAATAGGAGATTGCATACACCAAGTCAAAATTGTAATTTTTTCTCATTCTAAAAAGTGAAGCAAAGTGTAAAAATCCTTTCAAGGAAGGTGAATTTAATAGTCCAACTATAAATCTCTTAACCAAGTGCACACTCAATAGTGTTGCTAAATCTCTTAACCGAGTAGAATTTAACAGGTCTCCATAGATAGTCTTAATTGGGTAAATCATCAGAAGTGATAAAATTGTAAGCCTTAACCGACCCATTCCAATCTGCAGATAGTGAAGAATTTGTGGGTGCCATCCCCACCGCAGTTTTTACTTCCTAGCAAGAGTTTTCTACAATATCATATCTTGTGTTATGTGTCAATTACTTTCATGAATTTTTCTATGAATGTTTGCATGTATGGTTAAGTTTATGAATTGATATATCTTACATCAAGATAGTATAGAACAGATGGTTGGATGAACAATTGATAACTTAAAGGATAAAGGTTAAAAGATACAAAAGTTTTAGAGGTACTGATTCACCCCTCCCCTCTGAGTACACACTTCCCATTAATTCCAACAATTGGTATCAGTGCTAGGTCACTTATCTGGAAATATTAAAGGCTTAAGATAAAATATCATACAATGGATAAGTATAGACTTGAAAAAAGCATTGAGAATAAGAATCTATAAATTCATATCTTCTATGAGTAGTATAAAGAAGCTAGAATCAATATGAGACAATTGTTAGATGAAAGAAAGATTATGGAATCTCACTGTAATGAAATAGATTATCATGAGGAAGAGATGCCAGATTTCTTTGAGTCTTCAGGATCAACTACAAGAAAAGCATCAGACACATCAAAAGAAAGCATCACTAGCCTAAATCAAATCAATCAACATCTGGCTGAACAAGTGAAATCTCTACAAATTGGTCAAGAGACACAGATGGTAAGAATGATTGATGTTATGAGCAATTCTAGACAAGCCGAACAAGAAAGAACACTAGCTATTGATGATAGAAGAAAGATTACTATAAAGATGTAAGAGAAAGAGTCTAAAATACATAAACTTATAGAGCATCACCATGAGATTACAAATCATATTATTCTTATGAGTCAAGAGGAAAACAAAATGAATGTTGAACTCATTGAAAGAATAGAAGCTATCGGTGAGCTAAGGGAAGAGAATGAAAAGTTGAAACATGAAATAAAAATTCAAGAGTAGCATAATGAAATTATCAAGAAAACTGAAGAAAGAAATAAAAGAATGAATTATTTTCTTGATGGACAAGAAAGAATCAACAACAACACCAGTCTAGGCTTTACTGAGAATGGAAAATCACCCAATCAAGTTGATCCAAAGAATGTCTACGCAAATACAAGACTGAGAAATATGACATGCAAGCACTGTGAAAGCAAGGCCACACATCAAATGTATGGAGAGGAAAAATGAAAGGTATTCCTAAATCCACATCTTCATTCATAGGATTTTGTTATAAATGTAACAAGAAAGGACATAAAGAATATGAATGCAATTCTGAGATGAAACAACCAAATAAGGAAACCTATATGGACAAATATTGTCCTACTTAAAAAATGAATGGGCACACTACTCTTGAATGCTGGAAGAAGAAAAAGAAAGCATGGAAGCCAAAAGGTCAAGAAACTCCCTATCAACTAAGAAGAGTCAGTAACCAATATGTATGGGATTACAACACATGGTAAAATTGTACATCATGTGGAAGATTTGGTCACATTATTGCAAACTGTATGAGATAGTGGACAAGAAAGTCTAGAGGCTAGACTAACCCCAGAATGGCGTGCTTACACTTTCATAAATTTGGTCATCTCAAGAAATACTGCAAAGACTAAATGACAGAGACCAACACATATCCCAATGGAAACACCATTGAAGACATCTGGAGAATGAGAGACAAAATGTGGAGAAAATATTCAAATAATGATGAAGCTAGACTGAGCAATGAAAATGGTGACACCTCATCCAATGGATCTGGTGACATCACCACCCCCACCTAAGAAGAACAAGTATGTATGGAACTGCATTACACTATGCATTATTTTACATCAATTCCATAATATGTTGATAAAATTCCAAATTAGCATAGGTAAAGATGCATCATGGTATTACTTGTTAAAATTTGTGATAACTATTCTATCAGGAAATACATACTGAAATCCATCGGTATACGCTCAAATCTAAAACTACCTACACTTATCAAGAAGTGTCGATTAAATATATAAAAGCAAATTTTCCAGTGTAAAATGAGACTCATTGGTAATCAATCAAGTTGAAAGTTTTATGTTCGCAAAACACCGAAACCTGTCGGTAAAAGAAAATAAGTTAGACGACCACCCTGAAACATCACATTCTCACTGAAGAGAGAAGTTAATGCTCAAACTGATGAATCTATCTTCACACATCAAGGAGTGTTTGAGCATTAATGACTCACTTTTAGGGAAAAGGTCTATAAAAGGGTGACGGATAGGTTTCATTCTTCACCATGACCAGAGAAGAGTAACAAGAGTGAAATTTGAGTAGAAAGTGATAACATCACAGAGCGACTTCAACTCGACCAAGAGCATTCCAACAGATCAATGATCACTATAGGTGTAAATAGTAACTTCCTACAATAATCGAGAACTCTATTTTACACATTTTTTCAAAAAGCCCTAAATATCTAAAACAATGGCCATGACCACAAGAACCACCAAAATGAAGAACATCAAGGAGGATAAGGTTAAACTTATCAATAAATCGACTTGCTAGGAACCTCACTACAAGATTTTCCCTATGGTTGCATCACAACCTAATAATGTTGGAGCATTCTCATGAATACCAGCTAGGGTTTCGCTTGTCGAATATGTGCCAACATACATCCACTGCAAGATTGAAAAAATTGGTAATTTAGAGGTGGAACAAGCTTACAAGAAGCTATCTAATGAGGATGGATCCATAAAAGATGAACATAAACACATAGATGTGAAAGGGCTCACTAATGCCCTATTGTTCCTGAAGGTATTCAAAACTGAATGGATTCAGTTAGTACTGAGTCAAATGCACAATCACAAGCTATGGATGGATGAGCCTAAAATGATAACCCGAGATGTTATCCATGTAGTCACCGGTTACCCTTTAACTGAGAAGGTAAAAGAATTGAAACACTCACCCAAGGCTGAGATTGAGAAGAACACAGGAGCCAAGTGTGATGGCAGAGGATTGAAGGTATCCACCATTACCAATGATGAACTAAAATTTAGAGTATGTGTCCTAGGTTACAATTTCTTCCAAGCTAACTGGATGAACAACATAGCATCTAGTGCAGTCGATACAATATGCAAGATTGTAAAGAAAGGAACTTAGTTGGATCTGTCAAAACTTCTATGGAACTAGCTAGAAGAAAACATGAGAACAATTAGAAATGCAAAGACAAACACATGTAAGTTTGGCTGACTTATCATGTGCATTTTCGTTTAGTTTCAAGAATCATTTCCATGAGTAGGAAATGTAAAATAGGATACCACAAAATTGGTCACCATGCAGATTAGTGAATACATAACATCACTGGGAGACAAGTTTGAAATAGTCATGGATGAGTACTTTACAAGATTCAAGGACTGAATGCAGAAAAGAGTTAGGATACCTGAACAACTTATTGAGAAATTTAAAAATGATATATGTTTTATGTTTGACACCGACCACACTTACATCAAACCTTCTGTAACAAGGACAACCTAGTTACAACCTTTGGAATATGAGGTAAATATTGATCAAGAATCCAATGCAATTGATGCATTGATAAATGTACCATTAGACAAGAAAAAACCAAAGTTTGGAACTTATGAAGAGGAAAAAGAAAGAATCAAAACCGGATTGGTTATAAAGGAAATTGACAGGAAGAAATATAAAATGGTTAAGAATTTAAAGAAAATATTGTTAGTTATTGAAGAGGAAACTAAGAAAAAGGAAGAAACTGAAGGACAGTCACCTATTGGTGAGGCTGAGAAAGTAAGTGACTCTGAGTCTACAAAGTCAGATACTCCATTACCCACACTGGCTAAGAAGCCAAGAACCACAACTACTTCTAGGATAGGAAGCCAAACAACAAAAGACTCACGTCCTTCACCCTTGAAGAAAGGACAAGTGAGAACCTACAAGAGGAAATTGGCTACATGGAAATGAGGGCCAACAAAGAGAAGGAAGCTCATTAGAACTAGAGAAGATATTGAGGACATCGAACAAGATGAAGGTGTACAAGAAGAAAAGAGTAAGGTTCCAGAAAGCATTGATGAGGCATGCAAATCTATTGAAAATTCAGGATCTATTACAGATTGTAAGATAAGAAGATGGCTAAAACTGGATCCAGAAGATTGAAACAAAGTTGAAGACGCCATCATTGTAAATATGTACAAATTCAAGTACGTGCCAATACAATTCAAAGGTCAAATGGTACCAAAGGAACTCATGGATAGATTATATGCCAGATGGACATTTGCATTAAATAATGAGAAGGAGATAAGGGAAAGAGTACTTGTTTCTCTTATGCCTCCTAAATCCAAGAGGGAAGAAATTGATGAGATGAGTGAGAACCATAAAAAGAATTTCTCACCCAATTTGAGAGCCTACAAATTTATTGAAGGAAGACTTATAGAGCTTGAAAAAGAAAGTCACAAAACTTGGAGTAAAATACTCAATAGACCTATTGAGGAAGCAAGCCCTAAAAAAGGACACCAACAGCAACATGATAAACATGAAACTCAAGATCAAATAATAATCAAAGTTTTATAAGATGACACATCAAATGAGTTAGATAAAGAAGGAAATGATACAATCAACAACAAGAATATGGATGTTGCAGATGAGATATGGTCAAACACCACTATGGACAACATTGTGGAAAAAACAATCATTGACATAACTGATGATCCAGTAGAAGAAATAGAAAAAAATGAAGATGTCACTGTTACGAAGGATAAGGCTGATAAACAAGACACAACTTTTGACACTTCATAGGTCAACATTTCAAGAAACATGCCTATATTGATGCAAGCCATCAATATACTTCAAGAGAAAGACAAATCACCTGACAAAGATTCAAGCATTCCCAAGGATGCAGGGGATAAAGGAAAGAAAGATGAAACCAATGAACAAAATGTCATTAGAGATACTCATATTGTAACTGAAACTAACAAGGTTGCAGAAGGAGATTTACAGCAAACAAATGGAGACACCACTGAGAAGTATGGACATAAAAAGGAAGATGAAGTACATAAGGATACCGATGAAGGAGAAAAACCTAAATATGGAACTCCTAAGGAAACCAAAAAAGTTTCTATAGATAATGTAAAGGTTATGTGGTGATGTCTACTCAAAACTGACAAGCTGACACCGAAGAAAAGCAGCAAAAAGAGGCAACACCACAAGTCACTTCATCTAGCACAATAGACAAAGCTAAGAAATTACCTATGGTTCTACACTCAAGTGAAACTCAAAAGAAGAAAAATAAATCCAAAATGAGTAAGCTGGAAGTCAATCTCTATGAGATCATTGAGATACCAAAATGTGACCCAACCACACTTGACTCTGAAGCACTGAAGGAATACAGTGAAATGTTCCAGAGGAAGGAATTACAGGAGAAGCTGAGGAAGAAGCATCACGACTCCATGGTACTAGAAACAACTAGGGACAACTTGCACCAGATTGTACCTGATGTTGATGTTGATCAGAATAAGCCTATCCTTGATCAACTAGCCACTCTCACAGAAGCCATTACAAAGTAGAACATTGATGCAAAGAAGGCAATTGAAGAGAGAGAAGAGCAGAAATATCAGCACAAGATTTTTGAAAAGATCAACCAAGAAGTGGTTGTAAAAAAGGTAAATATTTTAGAATTCATAAGTGAATGAGATCCAATAATTACTAAAGCTATTTCCTTGATCCAACAATTGAGCACAATTAAAAAATTCACTAAAGATCATAGTGATAAGATAAAAAAGTTAGACTCAGATCTAGCTACTAGTGCTAAAGGCTTAACCACCAAGGACAATGCAATAAAATTTCATTATGAAAATATTATTGAGATAAAATGGTTAAGGAAAGAATTGTGGGAAGCAGAAACACAATTCAGCAAAGAAGTCACCAAGCTCCAGACTCAACTTCTACCAAATCTCACACTACTTCAACATCATATCAGTTTAGCAAGACAATAGATAGAAACCACCGAGATGTCTGTAGAATACATCATCTATGATATACACTCAAGGATAACACTTGAGCACATGGATTTAGAGAACCTAAAGGACCAATGGGAGAAGATGATGGAAGCATTGAAGTATTCATTTTTGATAAGCTATAAGGTATACACCTTTGCCCTTAATATCAAAAAAGGGGGAAAATAATGATATGTATACATAGGAAACTATACAGTACTTAAAAAAAAAAAACCTATCCATAAGGGGAAAATAATGATATACTGGAATATACATAGGGGGAGTCATGAAATGACTAAGGAATATATATGTTCTACATACTTAACGTTTTGTTAGTATTTTTCACATATCAGTTTTTGATACTAATGTCAAAGGGTGAGATTAATGACATTATTTTTCCATTAGTATGCAAAGAACAATTGTGGTAAACATA
This sequence comes from Thuja plicata, assembly GCA_018584345.1. Classification (NCBI taxonomy): domain Eukaryota; kingdom Viridiplantae; phylum Streptophyta; class Pinopsida; order Cupressales; family Cupressaceae; genus Thuja; species Thuja plicata. Next base: position 173,661 of record MU226716.1, on the reverse strand, counting down.
CACCGAAAGATAGGACAAAGAGAAAACCAAAAATGCAGATATTAGAGATCACTAAAAACTACTAAGTACAAAGAAAACTGACGACATAATTTTGTGGTAAACTAAAAATGCAAAGTAGAAAGGATAAAGAGGAACCCGAAAGTGGAACCCAACAAACAGGTCATAGTGCAAACTGAGAGAATAGTCAAAGAGGAACTCGAGAGACAGTTCAAGCAGGAACACCAAAAAACAATCTAACTGACTTTAGAGCATAACCGACTGATAGAAACTGAAAGTCAGTTGCAGCCCAAAAAAAGTGGATCTAACTTCTATGTCAGATAAAAGAGTCTTATTCTATTTATAGAATCTTGATTTATTTTTAAAACTATTTCTTTAGGGACAAGAAACATGAATGTAAGTGCTTTAATCAGTTTAACTAATTTAAAACACATAGACTAGGAGATCAAGGTAAAGTTGTAAACATGTGATCTTAGAGTTAATATTGTTTAATGTGAAACTTGATTAGGTCAATCTATATTATAAATAGATGTTGTAATCATTCATTAAGATGTGATGTGAGAATGGATGAGAGGATTAATGAGGAATACGATCACATCTATGGATCAGATTGAAAGTTTCAAGAACTAGAATAACAAAAGGTGAATTTAGTTATCAAGAACCAAGCAGAGAGGCTATTGAGCAATAGAGGTATTATTCAATAACATTAGGTGATATGATTCATGTAATCTTAAATGGATCTATAATCAACAATAAGAGATTACATACACCAGGTCAAAATTGTAATTTTCTCTCATTCTAACAAGTGAAGAAAAGTGTAAAAATGCTTTCAAGGAAGGTGGATTTAGTAGTCCAACTATAAATCTCTTAATCAAGTGCACACTCAACAGTGTTGCTAAAGTATAATCAAAACCAAAAAAAATTACAATGGCGGAGACTTCAAGAGGTAAGTCTGTAGAAATTACTTGAGCGGGAAATTTTTTTCGAATCTCATGCCTATCAATGGTGGTACTGATGTTGTGGGTGTTGAAACCATACTAGCCTCTCCTTAGAATATCATCTCTTCTAGAGGGGTCCCTCAACAGAATGAGAAAAAGGCTGATCTTGATCAAAATGGTTAGAAGTCAACAAGAGTTGCTGAATTTGAGAGTAAAATTGGTGAGGGGCCCCTAGAATCTGATGGGATTCGTCAGGCTAAAAAATCTCCAAAGTAAGGACCTACAGCTTCTAAGGGTAAGTGGTATGCCCTCTTTGATACAAAACCAACAGGGAAATCCTCCTTTCCAACAATTAATATGTTCTCTAACCCTACAAAAGGAGAGTTCTCAATTTTTATCCCTAATTCCTTGATTGATTTCTTAATTTCTACAATGGAGATGACCTTGATAGGCAAGTTTGCTGAGGGTAGACCTAATATAGAAGTAGTCAGGAAGTTTGCGAAGAGGAAATGGTTCCTTAAAGGTCAAGTAGATATTACCGCAATGAATAAAGGATTATTTTCCTTTGCGTTCTCTAACATGGAATATCTTTCTAATATCATTTTTGGTGGCCCTTGAATGCTTGGACAATTCTCTCTTACTCTGCATAAATGGTCCCCCAATCTAGTTCTGAACGACTCAGCTTTTTTTGTCTCAGCCTCAATCTAGGTCAGATTCCCTGGTCTTCCATTAGAATACTGGCATGAAGACATCCTAGGTGGGATAGCTATCTCCTTTGGAGACCTTCTCTCTATTGATCCAATGAAAGCTACGAAAATGAGAAGGGTGTATGCCAGGGTATCTGTGAACATCCTGCAGATGGTGGATCTGTCGAATAGTATTGTGATTAACTCTAAGATAGGGGCTTGGAAACAAGAAGTTGAGTTTGAATCCCTCCCCTTTGTTTTCTTTGCATGTAAAAAATTGGGCCACAGAGCTAAGGACTTCCCTCTCAAATTGTAGAAAGCTAAAACTATCCCCTTGAAGGAACCAAAGAAGATTTGGAAGGAAAAAACATCGGGTAACCCTAAAGCATCCAACTCGATAGATTTAGTTGTCTTTTTAGGTAATGCTTCAGACCTAAGCCTGAATGGCCCCTTTCAAGTTGCCAATAACATAGGGAGCAATGTGCAACATCCTTCAATGGAAGTGACAGAAGCAGAAGGATCCCTTAAAGAAGGAGAGATAAGAGGCGTCCCTGCAAGTATGGAAACCCTTTGTATTGAGAAATCTAAATCTCCTGTTGTTGAATTAATTGAAAAAGGAATTAAAATTGAAGATAGAATCTTAATCCCTCAAACTCCTTGAGTTAATACTAGCTAGGTAGACTCACTTGAAGAATCTAACCCCTTTTTATCCTGCTCGGAGGAACTCTAGACTGAGGTCACACATAGTAAGAAGAAACCGAATAGTCTTAATCTAGAGATGCCCCTAGGAGGAGTTATAACAATATATATGAGAGCGGATGTGGGAACTCCTAAATCTAACAGGGGGAGAAGACCAAATAGACTTACAAGAGAATAGGAGAGTAGGAAAAGTATTGCGGATGGGATACAACGTACCATCCAAGATTGCTCACAAGGTAATAAATGAATATTATTTCTTGGAACATGAGGGGATTAAATAGCCCCCATAAATAGGAACTTTTGAGAAATTTTGTTAGGTATCAGAAGCCAGATATCATCCTCATTCGGGAAACTAAAATGGCTAGAGATAAAGTGGAAAATTTAAAAAATTTAAACATTTTGGTGTTATGGGATGCAGCTCCATTGGGGCCTCTAGGGGAGCTACTTCCTTCTGGAAAATTAATACTATTCAAGGGTATATTATTAAATCAGAAGGTAATATCTCTTCTATTCAATTTAATCATATTTGGAATGGATTAAATTGGGTTCTTCCAAACATCTACGTGCCCAACTCTAAAATTGGTAGAGATAGATTTTGGCGTAAATTGGAAACTGAGAGAAGAAACTTCAAGAATGATTACTAGATGGTGGTTGGAGACTTCAATACTCCCCTCAATGACTCTGAAAAATCTGGAGGTGTTTCTTCTCAGATTGATAATGGGGTGGCTCTTATGGATTTCATTAATAATCAATCCCTCTTGGACCTCAATCTCAAAGGTGGCAATTTTACTTGGTCGAATAGAAGAAATGGGGACAACTTGATCCAAGTTTTCCTAGATAGGACCCTAATTTCTATGGATTAGATCCTCTTTTATGATTTCTCTTTGTCTACTCTTCACTGATTTGGGTCTAATCATTCTCCCATGGATATCCAAGTGAATCCTTTTTTGGGTAAGAGAAACTACCCCTTCATATTTGAGAAAATATGGATGCAACACCCTAACCTTGCTAGGAATATTGCTGATTGGTGGAATGTCCAAGTTGAAGGTACAATAATTTACATAGTGGTCCAAAAACTTAAAAGGATCAAAAACAAAGTTAAAGTTTGGAATAAAGAGGAATTTGGGGACATCTTCAAATATAAAATCTCTATCCAAGCTGACCTCCAGGAAATTCAACAAAATGTCCAGCTGGAGGGTTTGATAGAGGAGAACAAACTTAAGGAAAATAAAATTCAAGTTGATTATCATAACATCATCTCTAAGGAGAAAGTTTTTTGGAGACAACAATACAAGGATCTTTGGCTCCATGTGGGGGATAAGAATACTTGGTTCTTCCATCTAACTACCCAAAAACATAAGGAAACTAAAAGGATTGAGTATATCAATGGTACTCATGGTAAGTTGAGTAAGGAGGAGGATATCAAAAAAGAATTATTAGGATATTTTGCTTATGTTCTCAAGGCTGACCCTGCTCTTTTTGAAGCTAACCAATAGCTTCTTTTGGATTCTATTCCATGTATCATATCCAAAGAAGATAATGTTTTGCTATGTAAAATCCCATCTGCTAAAGAGATCAAAGATGCGGTCTTCTCTTTTGAGGGAGAAAAATCCCCAGGTTCAGATGGCTTCCCTCCTTTTTTCTTCCAGGATTTCTGGCACATTGTGGAGAAAGATATTTGGAATACTATTAAAGAGTTCTTTGGTTTTGGCTCCCTTTTGAGGGAAGCTAACTCAACCTTTTTTGTCCTGATTCCTAAGAAACCAGGTGTTGATACAGCTGATAGCTTCAGACCGATCAACTTGTGTAACACCTTCTATAAGATCATCTCTAAAGTCATTATAGTTCATATTCTAAAGCTCCTCCCAGATATTATTTCCCCCAGCAAAATGTGTTTGTCCCAGGGCAACAAAGCCTTGATTCAATTATCTATGTTCATGAGAATACCCACTTGTTGGAGGCCTCGAAAAAGGAAGATTTTCTTATGAAGGTTGATCTCTCAAAGGCCTATGATAGGGTGGATTGGAATTTCCTTTGTAAAGTTCTTTTAGCCTTTGGTTTGTTGAAGAAAGTTGCTGGCCTTATCTAGCAACTCATTTCCTCTCCTTCTATCTCGGTGTTGGTGAATGGCTATGCTTCCAATCTATTCTTCCCTTCTAGAGGGCTTTGCAAAGGGGATCCTATATCCCCCATCCTTTTTTCTATCATGTCTAAAATCCTTGGGAGGTTGTTCTCTAAGTGGGTCCTGGATGGTTTGATTCAGGGTCTCCTCCCCTTATCCACATGCTCCCCCAGCTCTCACAAGAAATTTATGGATGATATATTGCTAATGGGATCTTCCTTGATTAAAGAAGATAAAGCTATCAAGAAGGCTCTGGATACCTATTCCTCTACTATAGGCCAGCTTATCAAATGGGAGAAAAGCTCCCTCTTTTTGTCAACACCCCTCCAGCAAGACAAAAGAGAATGGTGACTATTCTTGGCTATTCTATCACCACCTTCCCCTCTAGCTATTTGGGCCTTCCGCTGGGCCTAAAACCTCTAGATTATCTCTAGAATTCTATTGTGGATAAGTTCAACATAAAATTGATGGTTGGAAAGGGACCCTCCTTATCAATGCTAGGAAGATTCATTTTCTCAAGAGCTCTCTGTAGAATCTCCCAGTTTATGTTCTGAGCCTTTTCAGAATTCTAGTAAAGATTGCTGACACTATTGAGAAATTGTAGAAAAGATTTTTGTGGTCGGGAACGGAGAAAAAAAATAGAATCCATCTTGTGGCTTGGGAGAACATGTGTAAACCTATTAAACATGGGGGTCTCAGCATCAGAAAAATAAAGGATATCAATCTTTCCCTCCTAGCTAAAAAAAGTTGCAGAATTTTTGGAGAAGAAAAAGGTTGGAATAAAATTCTTAATTCAAAATTCCTTTTTTCTACTCTCTCTATTGAGTCTTTCCTTTCCTTTTCAATCACTATGTAGGGATCTATGATATGGAATAGTATCTTGATGGCTAAACCTCTTGCAACTAAAGGGGCTCGTTGGAAAGTTGGAAATGGTCAGAAAATCAACTTTTGGGAAGATCCTTGGTCTAGGGATAAACCACTCATTCAGTACCCTAATTTGGCCCAATTTTCTAAAATTTTCTCCCTAATAATTGGTTGTAAAGTTGTGGATTACTGGGAAGATAATAAATGGGTCAACCTCAGTGACATTTATGCTTAGTTAAAAACTATTAACTTTGATCTGTCCCCCTGGGAGGTCAACACTAATTGTGAATATGAGCTCATTTGGTCCCCTAATCCCAATGGTAATTTTACGGTGGCATCTGCTTACTCTCTTCTATCCTCCTATGATGTAGAGCCCTATTGGGCTAAGGTTTTGTATCCTTCCCTTATCCCTAAAATTAACTTTTTCTTCTAGCTATTTTCTCAGGACAAAATCCTAACTATAGAGAACCTGACTAAAAGAGGCTAGATGATTCCTAATAGATGATATCTTTGCATGAAAGATGTTGAGTCTTCTTCTCACATGTTGCTTCACTGTTAGTTCACTATAGAGATCTGGAGGATTGTGTTGCAGCATTGGAATATTAGCTAGGTCTTCCCTAACAGTATTAAGGATTTCCTGTCCCAATGGAGTTCTCCCTTCTCTCACCATTTAGGAAAACTAATTTGGAATTATACTGCCCCACATGTGTAGGGAACTGTGATATGGAATAGTATCTTGATGGCTAAACCTCTTGCAGCTAAAGGGGCTTGTTGGAAAGTTGGAAATGGTCAGAAAATCAAATTTTGGGAATATCCTTGGTCTAGGGATAAACTGATCATTCAGTACCCTGATTTGGCCCAATTTGCTGAAATTTGCTCCCTAATAATTGGTTGTAAAGTTGTGGATTATTGGAAAGATAATAAATGGGTCAACCTTAGTGACATTGATCCTTAGTTTAAAACTATTAACTTTGATTTGTCCCCCTGGGAGATCAAAGCTAATTGTGAATATGAGCTCATTTGGTCCCCTAATCCCAATGGTAATTTTACGGTGTCATCTTCTTACTCTCTGCTATCCTCCTATGATACGGAGCCCTATTGGACTAAGGTTTGGTGTCCTTCCCTTATCCCTAAAATTAACTTTTTCTTTTGGCTATTTTCTCAGGGAAAAATCCTAACTATAGAGAACTTGACTAAAAGAGTTTGGATGATTCCTAATAGATGCTATCTTTGCATGAAAGATGCTGATTCTTCTTCTCACCTGTTGCTTCATTATCAGTTCACTAGAGATATTTGGAGGGTTGTGTTGTAGCATTGGAATATCAGCTAGGTCTTCCCTAATAATATTAAGGATTTCTTGTCCCAATGGAGTTCTCCCTTCTCTCACCATTTGGGAAAACTAATATGGAATTATACTGCCCCACATGTTATATGGAGGATTTGGAAGGAAAGAAATGATAAGACATTCTGAAATAAAATATCCACTTCATTTTTTATTGGATCCAAAATTATAAGAAGTATTGTTGAAAACATTAAAATAGCTTTTGAAATCAAACCAAAAATCATGGAAGGGATTTCTGATAATGATGTTATAGAGCATTGGAATTTTTTTGCTACTTCTAAGTCTACTCCCACTATCTGTGAGACATTTTTTTGGAGCTCCCCTCCTCCTAGATGGTACAACGTGAATTTTGATGGCACTACTAAAGGTAACCCCGACATTGTTGGATGTGGATGCATTGTTAAAAACTCCCAAGGTATCTATATTATAGATTTTGGTATCCCTATTAGTTCTGAAACTAGCCATGTTGCTGAAGCTATGGCTACTCTCTACACCTGTAAGTTGGCTAAAAGACAGAACTGCTCCAAACTGTGGCTGGAAGGTGACTCCATGAATACTATTAATTGCATTAATGGTAAACATACTTCATCATGGAATATGAGTCACATCATCTCTCAGATTAAAAAGATTTTATCTGATTTTGATGTCACACATGTCACTCATGCCACTAGTAAATTTTAGCCCTATTTTTGATGATGATTTGTCACAATTTAGACAGCAACTGGTCTATAAAATGATGACTACTGTCGTCGGTCTTTTTTGCATCAATTTTACGCCACACTAAACCGTCATTAGTATTTTGACACAAATAGGGTGGCTTTATCAATGGAAGATGTGTTGAAATGTTTGGTCCTGCCTGGACCCTTCTTTCCACTGAGGCGACCAATGTCAGTCTAAATGTCGATGAACTCTGCTCGATGAAGGCGTTGAGAATCTAGCATCGGAATCGAAAAGCTAAGTGTCATGTGTTGAAATTGTGATGCACAATGGTTGATTATGTTGTCGATTGTATAGCATTAACGTCGATATGCTTAGTGTCATGTGTTGAAAGTGTGACAAACAATGGTTGATCATGTTGTCGATTGTATAGCATCGGCGTCGATATGCTAAGTGCCTTGTGTCGAAATGTCGAAAGCCTGTGCAATTTTTTAAAAAAAAAAATTATATATTATCATGTAAAATATGTATAAATATATATATAAAATATGTATGAGACTCTTGCTATTGGGATTAGTATTCACCTTTTGCATTTATAACCACATAGCATTAATATTGCCAGAGGAGAAATGGCCAAGTTCATTTAGGTGTAATGGGCATCTTATCCCAATGTAGTGATTCTTGTTTAATGTGTATGTGACATGCTTTGTATCCTTCTGAGATTTTCTTAGTGCGCGTATCCTTTCTTGGTCAGCATGATCACTTTTGGTAATCTATTGTGTGGTTGGATCCACTATCGATCCAATATACAAGTTTTTATAGATCAAGTTTTATGAAAATGATTTGAACAAAGAATTTTCATTGTACTGTATATTCACAGCCTCAAGAAAAATCAAACTAACTAAGAAAGCTTCATTTACCTACAGATTTGTGTGCTTGTCTGAGTTTGATACACAAATCTGCGTATCAAACTCAGACAAGCACACAAATCTATAAGTAAATGTTGATTAAATATTTTATTTTTAATAGCAGTTTAAAAGGTTATTTAAATGTTTTGACGGTTTGATAAGAACAAAATTGGCATTCATCACAATGGCACGTCTCATCATCACAACTAATCCACCTTAAACAATTTAATATGTTTTCTTGTATTAAATATTCATTAATCAAAATTTGAATAGAAAATGTATACCTTGAGTACTACAATTCACAGTAGAATCGATCGATGCCTCCATCGTGCTCGGCTGGTGCAGTATCAATATCGGCAGGTTTCATTCCAATGTAAATAAAATAGATGTAGATTTAGATGATGATATCACAAAAATCCCTAATTCACAGTCTATCGTTTGTTCTATGAAACACTAAATTAGGGATTTCTGTGATACCCTCATTTTTTTCTACAGCTATTGCCCCTGTTGTTGCAGGTGCTCTTTCCCTATTTGATATTTATCTTCAGGTGTCCACACTCATTCTATTGGTTGTTGCCAGCTTCTCTTTGAGGTTCTCTTTGTTTCAAGAATAGTTTAACATTCTTTGAGAAACATAATTTTAGGCATCATGGTCATATTTTTTTGGAGACAATGTAATTGAGTGGTATACCCAAACAATGGAGAGCAACTTCTGCACCTCTGGATCCAAGTTGTTATCCATCCCGTAGTGTCAACTTGGAATCGGAGGTGCAAAAATTGCTCTTTGTGTAGGTATACAACTCAATTATGTTATCTCCAAAAAAATGTGACCATGATGCCTACAATTATGTTTCGAGAATAGTTTAATTAACATTCTCTACTTAACAGGGCCAACCACGTGAAGGTGGAAGCTCATCTGGCCTCTCCTAGGATCCTCTTATGACCCTTTACGACATTTTAAGACCTCTAAGATGTATTCTTAGAGGTTGTAAATTTTTGTAAAGGGTCATAAGGGGTCCTAGGACACAACAGCTGAGAAACATAAATGTAGGTATCATGGTCACAATGTCTATGGATCCCGCAGTGTCAACTTGGAATCGGAGGGGCAGAAGTTTCTCTCCATCGTATGGTTATACAACTCAATTATGTTGTCTCCAAAACATTGTGACCATGATGCCTACAATTAATTTTCTCAGCTATTGTGAAATCTACATTTATGTTTCTCAGTTGTCATGTTTATATGTATGTTTTTTATATGTTTGGGAAGACATTTTTCTAGCTTGAGCCTAGATCCTTCGGCAATTAGCTTAATAATAATGTAGATAGATGACAAATGAGCAATTATCTTCCTAAGAAAAATCCCATAAATGAACTATATGTACCCTAATTACTGTGCCCTCTCTGCGTACCCAAATGATATATTTGAAACAACAAGGGTAAGGCTAAATTTACCCTTGTTGTTTCAAATATATCATTTAGGTATGTGCAGAAGGAATAAGAATTGGGGTACACACAGTTCATTTACAAGATTTTTCTTGGGAAGCTAATTTCTCAACTCTCATCTACTTCATTTATTATCAAGCTAATTGTCGAAGGATCCAAGCCCAGGCTAGGAAGACGTCTTCCCATTCTGTTTAAGCCATATTCCTTGTTCTTGTCAAACTTCCTTGGTACGGTAGGCCTGCTCTCTACAGTACTCTTCTTCAACGAGACTTCATACCATGCTGTGCTCAAACTTCAGTGAGACTTCATACCACGCAGCGTCCGTAGATTACGTTCAATGCGTTATTTATGCTTGTATTGGTGGGAAAACTCTTGAAAACATGCAAAAGAGATTGCATTCAACCATGCTATTTACATGACACATGTAGTTTACCTCCAACCTAAATCAGTGTTGTGTACAAATCTACGGACGCTACATGGTATGAAGCCTCGCTCGAGCTTCAAAATGATAGTCAATCCATAGTCAAGGTCAAGGAAAAAATGGAACAACCAAGAAGTTATGTCATATCAATATTAAAATATTAGTTATAATATGAAAATACTACACTAACTAATTCCTAAGTCCATCTCTACATATGGTCGCAACAAATTAGATATGCGATTACAATACAGAGAAGGCATCGTAAAAATATAATTTCAGAATTTGCCCTAGCCTGACATGTTTTGCACTCAAATCCTTCATCGTGGATAAGTGGAGATGGGCGGATAGATGCAGATGAGCTGTCATAGACCCAACTAAAGTATCCGTAGCCATTATTTCCCTGTGATACCCAGAATACATTAGTTTTTATATTATGATGAATAGTATTTACATTAGAAACTTTAAATATATACACATTAGCAACCTTTTTTTGATTAGGGTAGCACCAAAATTGTCGTCCAGGGTTGTTCAATGTCCGTGAAGTCTTCAACACACACATCCCACCACCACATTGACAGTTTGGCACATTGACAAGAGTCATCAAACCTATATCAATAATCCACCACACCATCATTACTACATTTATTATTTTTATATGATTATTTTTACAGTCCAAATACACCAACGAGTACCATCAAAAATATTAACCATTTACAATAATGAAAAGTAAACCTAAATCAAATAGCTCATTTTTTTATGATCAACATGTGTAGTCTGTGTGTATATGAAAAATGAAAGAAATATGAAGCTGAAATAAAATAGGGAACAAAATAGTATTCCACATAGAGTGAATGAAATATACCATCAAAAGAAGGTGACAAAATCAAAAAGCAAAGAAGCACAGACATAGGAAAACAAAAAGGAACAAAAGACAAGAAATAAGAAAAAATCTTTACTACTATAGAAAAATCATTTATGCTATAATCAAAAAAAGAAACACTCTTTGTCAACAATTTCCAAAATCATTAGGACTATAAATGGACGGTTTTGATATTGCTTTGCCATTACAACAATTGAGCATTCATCATTTGGTACTTTTGGGTGTATTCCATTTAAGTTTTTTAGTTGCCGTGTTTATGTGCATGTTCTTTATGTGTTTGGCTTCTCTCCCTTACAAGGGATACGCCAATAGGTAATTGATTTGAAAGCATAATGATTTGACAGTCTTTTTTTAGGATAGGCGTAATCATCCCACCAACCTTAATTAACAACATTGGTGTCCTATCATTGCACAAGTGCAAGACAGTAAGGGTCTATTCAAGGAGGGATGAAAAAAACCAGAGATATAAGTTTCCTAAAGATTGATACTTCAACTTCCATGAAGGACTTAGAAAAAGGGAATTGAACTACAGTGGCTCCTTCTTTACCAATTTTCCATATAACATGAGGCATGTTGTTAGTTTTGTCAGAATTGTGAGAAGATTAAGGGGAATTGTGAGAAGATCATACTAAGGAATAGTGAGGAAGTCGTCAAACAAGAGGAGAGAAT
>MU226716.1:104244-147113 GCA_018584345.1 Thuja plicata | reverse complement strand
GTACCTCATCATAGTACCTTCCAATCTTAAACTTTACTAGGCACTGTTCATTAACCATGACCTTGTGGTCATCCTACACCCAGGTGATCCGGTATGGATGTGGGTGTTTCTGCCTCTTGAGCTTCAAATTTGTGACCATCTCTTTTGACACCAGATTGTCAGTACTTCTGATATCAATAATCACATCAGAACACTTATTCTCACACTTGCACCTAGTGTGAAACAAGCTCCTCCTTTGCTCAGGTTCATTTTCACCACTTAGCAGGACTCTTCTATTAACTAGGACTTCTCCTCCTTCAGGATCTTTAGAATGAGATGATTTTTCATCTTCATCCATGTGTGCAACTCTATCCTGGCCATGATTTCTCCTATCTACCCTTCCTTCGCATTGAGGACATTCATATGCCCTATGACCTTCTTCTCCATAGTGAAAACATGTTCCATGGAAGCCTCCTCTTCCTGATCCTTGTCCTCGTCCTCTTCATCTTTGATCTCTATTATTTTGATTGAAATTATTTCCCCTCTAACCCTGACTACTATTGGCCTCATCCTTCTTTTTCTGATCTTCATTTCGGCCTCCATAAGATCATCCACCAGATCTTCCACCGTGACCTCTTCCACTTTGCCTGCTTTCAAACTTCTTGTTCAACTTTTCCTCTACCTTTAGGGAAAACTGGTAGGCCTCTTCAATACTGTTCATTCAGATCAGTTTCAACTCCTCCTAAATGCTCAACCTCAACCCATTAAGGTAATGGGCAACTTTCTCCTTGTCAGCTTCCGCATGGCCTGTTCGGATGAGGATTCAATAGAACTCCTCCATATACTCTTGGACAGATTTTCTTGCTTGCTTCAAACCTTGCATTTTCTTTAGTAGATCAAGCTCATAATCAACAGGAATGAATTGTTACTTCAATTTATCCACAATCCAATCCCATCTTATGATTTTCTCCTTTCCTCTTCTATTTCGCTCCAACTGAATCTCCTACCACCAGATCTTCGCATGACCCTTCAGTCGGGCCTTCGCAAATTTGACCCTATCAGGATCCCCAATATCTTCATACTAAAAATATTCTTCTATTTCATTGATCTAGTCGATCACCTCTTCTGGGTTAAGGTTTCCGTAAAATGTGGGAACCTCAAGCTTAGGTCTTTTCCCAATCTTGGAAATGGCCCGAAAAAGCCTTTCCTCCTCTTGATTCAAAGTTTTGCCTTCCTGATCAAAATCTCCTTCTACATCGGCTTCATCCTCAATTTCCTCTCCTATGGCAAGATTCATGCCTCTATGAATCTCTTCTTGCAATGCTTGCACTTGTCTCTGGAGGGCTCTAACCTCGGGCAGTACACCTCTGGCTCTTCTGCCACGCTCCCTTCATGGAGGCATTTTTGTGCTTATCGCTAAAACCCTAACCACGGTCCTAGTGCAAACTACCTCATAGTCGGTGATCTGTCTACACACTCAGGAACTTCTTGTTCTGATACCACTTGATGAAGGGGACTCCCCTTAATACCACAAGTACATGACAGAAACAAAGAGAAACAATAGAAATTTGCAAGAACAAAAAATTGGCTTCTTATTGGCTGCACAAATGTGGAATTACAAACTTCAGAATTACAATATCAAAAGCCACATGGGCATCCCTTACAATAATCTATAGGAAAAAGCCTCAAATAACCACCCAGAACTGCCCTAGAAAACACCAGGGGCCTTCCTTAAATAGGCAATTTTCCACTGCCCGAGAAGGTTCCAGAAATCTAGCCATTAAGGCCGACTACCCTTAGCATTTAATTATTTTTCACTTTTATTACAAAAGGGTCGGCTTTAAATATTTACAAAACATGAGATTAGGTAGCCCAACTTCTGGAAGCCATAACTTTTGAACCGTAGCTCCGATTGGCTATTATACCACTTTTTGGAAAGGGGAGATCGCGATCTACAGTGCTTGACTCACGAAGCGCAAGTCAGCCGGGGGTTTGATCTTGATCCGGAGCCTCTAAGGTCCTGAAAATTGAGCTCAAAGGTTTTGCACCCTAAAATCTCAACAGTAAATCCTTAATAACTTCGCCAATAGAGATGATTTGGCAATGAAATTCAACTGGCATTCTTATATGACTAAGATGAACATTCTGAGTTCAAACAACCAACTTACTAAAAATAGTAAGTTTCCAAAAATAGCAGCTTTGTACAAAATAGCCCTTTTTGAATAGAAAAACACATATTTATGGGTGATGCAAGATTTCCCTTACACCCAGGATGCTCCTGCATCACCTATGTGTTAATGATCTCTATTCAAATATGATTCATCTTTGATGAGCATGGGTGTAAATGCAACCTTTTTCCCATTATTTCATGGACCTTAAAGAGAAAATTTAGAAGGAGCGATCATATTTTTGATGTAGATATCAGTGGTTTTATGCCAATCAGTAAGGCATCTTTTTCTATTTTATGAAGGGATATTCTTCTAGATGATCTTTCTCATGTAGTTGTTATCTAATATGGATAAGGTTGCTTAGGTTCCTTAGTGTCTACATGGAGATGCAGGGTGCTTTCCTATGCAGTAGATGTCTACCTTATAATGCATTGTAAATGTGTGCTTGTCCTAGAAGCTAAATAACATAATTCCCACTATTTACATTCTATGTGTCTATTCAAAATAATTATTTTTACAATTTAGTAATCACATTTAGTCATAAAATATTGGCTCATTTTCACAAGATTAATATCAAATGCAACATGCTACCCAATTATTAAATTTTTTGGATTACAAATCGCTTTCCCTATTGTATGCATTTTGTTGTGTTAACTTATTATATCTATGAAATAAAATATGAAAACTCATAAGGAGGTGGGATGTTGTGGTCAAATTCATGCCTACCAAGTATGCCAATTTTGTCAAAAGTCATTGGGAAAAAAAATGTAGAGGTAAGAAAATTGTTACTACTCTTTACTAATCTTCAACATCAAAAATCTCGTTAGGAGGCAATTCATCATCAAAATGAGTAAATAAAATATAAGGAAATTCATTACAAGGTTCACCAAAAACATACGAAATTTCATCACAACCACCCATAGGCCAACACAATGCATCAATAGCTCATTGATAGGGTAGGGGTCCATCCTAGTGGGGTGAACATATACCAGATTTAGTAGGCTATGTATCACTTTTTATTTACAATAAATATATATGTATATATTCAAGACCTTTTCATGGCTTTTTGATCCAAGACTAAGGGACTTGGGGTCCTTGTTTAGGAAATTAGATGTCAACTTTTGAAGAATGAAAGACAACTTTGCAAATAGAAAGTATTTTTTAACCTTGTTTGAATCCTTCCCTGGAAATTAAATTTGAAAACACGTAAGATGCATATATGTACAAATCCATAGATCTCATTTCAAATCATATAAAAGTAAATAAATATTCCTATCATGCAATCGAGAAAGTTAAGATACAAATATGTGTTCAAGGATCAAAGAATTCAATCATAGAACTTTTTTAAATAGTAATCATGATCAAGTATTATGATTCTCCATGATGAAAGCATCCATTAACATGTTGTAGGACTTTATTCTATCAACATCAATCCTTGTGCGAGATTCAATGACAAAGTTCTCATACTTGGGGTAAAATGATTTCCATGTTACTATCTAGCCTCCATCCTCTCTAGGATACACTCTCCTTTTCATCATCATACTAGGTGGGAATATGAACATGGTGTTTGAATTAAGAAAGGACTTACAAAAAATACCCCGTCTTCCCTAAATGTGGTGTGTGCAGGTTTAGATCTGAAAGTTAAAGTGATAATGGATAGAAAATGTTAAAAGTTTTGATAGATTTCAAATAGGTGAAAGAGTTTAGGCTATATCACTCAGTATCCTTGTCATACTATTTTAGGATGAAGTATAAGAGAAAATATTTATTAGCCTCCTATTTACATTCCAACTCACCTCTACTATACTTTCAAAACTAGGGCACTTAGAACCTATGTCCAAAATATTTTATTCTTGTTTTTAGATAAAATTTTCTATCTATATCTCTCTTCCAAATCTGTCTTACTATGTCTTCCTTTCTTGTTGTAATCTATTATCATTGTTGCAATTACTCTTTTTTATTGTTAACCTCGATCACATACACACACTTCACAATATAAATTCTTTTACAAAAAAGGATAGAATAAGTTCTTAGCTCTTCTCTTTGGACTATAGTTAAGACTACTCATGTTCCAATGTTGTAGTAGAATAGATTAAGATCACTGGGTATGTGCAACATCATGGTATGCCAAAAAGTGACAATGCAAAAAGAAAGTTTTGATTGGTAGACTGATTGAAAAAATCTATAACTTTCGAATGGTATAACATTTTATAAATCTGAAACATGTGTCACATTCTATGTTTCGCCTACTAGGTAAGTGCACAAAGATGGGGTACCAAAAAAGGTGGTATAAGATGCCACTTTTTTTTTATTGAAATCAACAATCTTTTAACTTCAATGAGAAAGTAAGGATAGTTAGACTCAAAATTTCAAAATGTGACAAGAACAAGAGTTGTTCTACTCAAGATCTAGCCTCTAAGATAATAATTTATTTTACATATGGTGGAGATTAAGGCCCTCAAAAAGGGGAGAAAAAAAAGTGGTCTTATTTTTTTGGTAAAAAAACATAACGTCTAGTGTCCTCCCTCTAAAATGTTAACTTTTTCTAAAAAAAGATTATCCCTCCAGTGAAAAGTTAACTAACACCACCTAGTTTGTCTAGATTTTTCTAATAATTTTTTTTATGAATTTATGATTTTTTTGAATTTATGACATGGACACATCTCAAAAATGTGAAATGTTTGTGTTCTCTACCTAGAAATCATTGAAAACTAATTGAAAATGAAAACTTATTTTTTTTTAAAGTGTGTAGAATGGAGTCTAGTTTCTAAAAATGTAACTTGTTTTAGTATTTGATGAACTATCCAATATCTAAGCCATAAATAATACATGTTGGTTTTTTACAACAATCAGACATACATACAAAAGAAATTAGAGTTGAAAAAATTAACGTATTCAGAATTCAAAGTAAATTATATTGTTAGATAGCTAAGAGAGATATCTATAATATCAAGCCATACGATTCTATCATTATTGAACCATGTGCAAACCTGACAGGGAGCACACAAGAAAAAATGTGAATTTTTGTATGTTTGCTCGAAAACATGTCTGAGACCTATTTGAATCCTCTAATCCTTTGGGTTAGATCTCCATGGAAAATCCAAGCCTTAGTCTTGGTAAATTCCAAAGTAGTTCAAAGCACATATGTGCTATTAAAATTTATGGTTTTCATAGAGGATACACGCTATTTAACAATAAGAAAAGGCTTGAGAGAGAGAGAGAGAGAGAGAGAGAGAGAGAGAGAGAGGCTTGTATTACAAAATTTTAAGAGTTTATTATAACTTTGATAGTAATATTATCATATCAAGTTAGTCTTGAATGCATTTCTTGACCCATCATGACACATTGGGACCCATTAATGTGTCCTTTGACCCATTAGGACATGTAAGATGGTCATAAGGGGTCATAAGTTGTCCTACAACCCATTAATGTGTCCTATGACCCCTTAATAACCCTTATGAAACATTATGACCCTAAGAATACATCTTAAATGTCCTAAGGAGTTGTAAGGGGTCATAAGGTCCCCTAGGACCTCTTAATACCCCTTTTGATACTTGAAAATCCATAAGAATACATCTTATGGGTCATACGTTGTCACAAGCAGGCATAAGATGTTATAGGACCCTTTAATACCCCTTATTCCCCTTTAGCACCCCTAGGAATACACCTTAATAGTCATAAGGTATAATAAAGTGTCGTAGGACCCTTTAGACCCTTTATAACCCCTTAGGACCCGTACGATATTTTCTAGGGGTCATAAAGTGTCTAAGGACTCATTAATGTGTCGTACGATGCCTTACAACAATTATGACCCCTCATAATACTCCTTAGGGTTTGTAAGGGGTTATAAGGTGTCATAGGACCCCTTAAGACCTCTTATGACCCATTGAGACCGGTAAGATGGTCATAAGGGGTCATAAGGTGTTCTAGGACACATTAATGTGTCTTGAAACCCCTTAAGACCCCTTAAAACCCATTAGGACCCCTAAGAATTCATCTTAGGGGTCCTAAGGATTCATAAGGGGTCATAAAGTGGATTAGGACACATTACTGTGTCTTACAACCCCTTAGGACAATTTAGGACACCTAATAATACATATTATGGCTTTTAAGGGGTCTTAAGGGGTCATAAGGTGTCATAGGACCCCTTAAGAACCCTTACAACCCGTAAGATGGCTGTAAGTGGTCATAAGGTGTACTAGGACCCATTAATGTGTATTATGACCCCTAGAGACCCCTTACAAAAATTTATGACCTCTAAGTATAGATATTAGGGTCCTAAGGGGTCATAAGGTGTGATACAACTCCTTAAGAATTATTATGACCCATTGAGACCCGTAAGATGGTTTTAAGGGGTCATAAGAAGTTGTAGGACACATTAATGCATCCTACAACCCCTTAAGATCCCTTACAACCCATTAGGACCCCTAAGAATTAATATTGGGGGTCTTAAGGGGTCATAAGGTGTCATAGGACCCCCTATGAACTATTGTGACTCATAAGATGGTTATAAGGGATCATAAGGTGTCCTAGAACACATTAATGTGTCCTACGACCCCTTGAGACCCCTTAAGACCCATTAGGAACCCTAATAATTCATCTTATGGGTCCTAAGGGTTTGTAAGGGGTCATAAGTTATATTATGACAAATTAATTTGTCATAGGACAATTTTGGACCCCTAACAATACATCTTAGGGGTCATAAGTGGTTGTAAGGGGTCATAAGGTGTTATAGGACCCCTTAATACCCATTACAACCCCTTATGATGTGTAAGATGGTTGTAAAGGGTCTTAAGGTGTCCTAGGACCCATTAATGTGTCATATGACCCCTCGAGACCCCTTACAATATTTGAGGACCCCTAAGAGTACATATTAGGGGTCCTAAGGGGTCATAAGGGGTCATAAGGTGTCATAGGACCCATTGATACCTCTTACAACCCATTGAGACTCATAATACGGTTTTAAGGGGTCATAAGGTGTCCTAGGACACATTAATATGTTGTACAACCCCTTAAGACCCCTTACGACCAATTAGGACCCCTAATAGTTCATATTAGGGGTCATAAGGGGTCGAAGGTGTCATAGGACCCCTTAAGACCCCATGTGACCCATTGAGACCCATAAGATGGCTGTAAGGGATCATACAGTGTCTTAGGACACATTAATGTGTCTTGCAACCCCTTGAGAACCCTTACAACCCATTAGGACCCTAAGAATTTACCTTAGAGGTTCTAAGAGGTCATAAGGTATCTTAGGACCCATTAATGTGTCCTATGACCCCTTACAAAAATTTTGGACCCATAAGAATACATATTAGGGGTCCTAAGGGGTTGTAAGGGGTCATAAGGTGTCATAGGACCCCTTAAGATCCTTTACAACCCTTTAGGACCTGTAATATGGTCGTAAGGGGCCATAAGGTGTTCTAGAACCCATTAATGTGTCATATGACCCCATGAGATCCCTTAAAACATTTAAGGACCCCTAAGAATACATATTAGGCATCGTAAAGGAGTTTTAAGGTGTCATAAGGTGTCAAAAGAGCCCTTAAGACCTCTTATGACCCATTGAAACCCGTAAGATGGTTGTAAGGGGTCATAAGGTGTCCTAAGACACATTAATGTGTCTTGCAGCCCCTTAAGACCCCTTACTATCCATTAGGACTCCTAAGAATTAATATTAGGCTTCCTAAGGGGTTGTAACGGGTGATAGAGTTTGATAAGACCCTTTATGATCCATTGAGAATTGTAAGATGGTTGGAAGGAGTCATAAGATGTCCTTGGACCCATTAATGTGTCCTAAGATCCTTTAGGAACACTTACAACCCTTGACATCCCCTTAGAATATATATTAGGCATCCTAAGGGGATATAAGAGGTCATAATGTGTCAAAGGACCCTTAATACCCCTTACAACCCTTAGTACCCCTAAGAATGCATAATAGTGGTCGTAAGGGGTCCTAAGGGGTCATAAAGTTTTTGATGATCCCTTAGGACCTGTAAGATGGTTGTAATGGGTTATAAGGTATCTTAGGACCCATTAATGTGTTCTACAACCCCTTACAAAAATTTAGGACCCCTAAGAATACTTATTAGGAGTACTAAGGTGTTTTAAGGGGTCATAAGGTGTCATAGGACAACCCTTTAGGATCTGTAACATGGTCCTAATGGGTCATAAGGTCTCCTACAACCCATTAATGTATCCTATGACCCCTTGAGATCCCTTACAATAATTAAGGACCCCTAATAATACATATTAGGGGTCATAAGGGGTCATAAGGTGTGATAGAACCCCATAAGACCTCTTACAACTCATTGAGACCCGTAAGATGGTTGTAAGGGGTCATACTGTGTCCAAGGACATATTAATGTGTCTTGCGATGCCTTAAGAGCCCTTACGACCCATTACGACCCCTAATAATTCATATTAGGGGTTGCAAGGGGTCATAAGGTGTCATAGGACCCTTGAAGACCCATTATGACCCATTAAGACTCGTAAGATGGTTGCAAGGGGTCATAAGGTGTTCTAAGACCCATAAATGTCTTCTAAGACCCCCTAGGAACACTTATGACCTTGAAAACCCCTTAGAATACATATTAGGAATCCTATGGGGACGTAAGGGTTCATAATGTGTCAAAGGACCCTTAATACTCCTTACAATGCTTTAGCAGCCCTAAGAATACATATTAGTGGTCATACGGGGTCCTAAGGGCTAATAAAGTTTCCTATGACCCCTTAGGAGCTGTAAGATGGTTGTACAAGATCATAAGGGATCATCTCTCTCTCTCTCTCTCTCTCTCTCTCTCTCTCTCTCTCTCTCTCTCTCTACCCTTCTCATGATGCCACCCTTTATCTCCACTTCTCTCCCTCTATCTCTTCCATTCTTACCCTTTTGCTCTCTCCTCCCTTGTCACCCCTCTCTCCCTTTATCATGTTGTGTTTCTAACATAGGGTGTATTCCTTATAACATGTATGCGCTATGCAAGAATATAAAAAATAGTAACAAAGCTAAGAAGCTCATGAAAGGGGCCCTCTTATTTTGTATATTATCTTATTTCTACGTTCTGTTTTAAAAATATTCACTTTTCATCATGTTGAAGGTCACAAAGAATCAATTTATATCAATTTGCACCACCTTTTTGTTTAAAAATCAACATTGAATTGCGAAATTTAATCATTCTTCAGCAAAATTGATCGATTTAGGTAAGTTTTTTTAGTTTTTACATGTGAAATATGAATAAAAAATCTTTTTGTTTATAATTGATATGATATGGACTTGTTGAAGGCATAATTTGACATGTTGTAAAATATTTATATTATAATTTTTTATAGATTTATATTATAATTTGAGTTATTGTAATACATTGATATTATAACTTCACTTATTGTAACAAATTGATATTCTAATTTTTGAAACTTGTAATGAATTCATATGTAGAAATCATAGTCATGCCAAGGAAATGATCAAAGACTCTAACATTGGAAGAGCATGAAAGAGACAGAGAATAAAAAGGAAAGAAAAAGACAACTTCGTGAACACAAAAAAATGTATACCATAGAAGAAGATTTGCCTTTGGATGAGGAACGTGAAACATCAATAGAAAGTAAGAGAGAATTAGAATTGGAAAAAAAGGCAATGAATGAGAAACTTGTGCCAACAAGACAATTAAATTATGAAGATGTGGGAACATCATCTGTGAGTTCCCAAGTTGAAGAGACACCATCATCTAATGTTGGAGACACGCCCTTGTATCATCTTGAAGGCACATCATTGTCTCCATTCCAAGGTGTAGACACACCATTGTCAACATTCCAAGGTGTAGGCACACAATTGTATCATGTTGAAGGCACACAATTGTATCATGTTGAAGACACACAATTATCTACATGCAAAGGTGTAGGCACAACACCATGTCAGGTTGAATGTACACCATTAACATCTCAAGTTGGTAAGGATCCATCTTTCAGATATCAATTTCAAGGAATTTGGTTGAAGGCACATAATTCACACAATTTTGTTGAAGTTCCTAATGTTGAGACCTCTCAACAGTTAAAAATACCTCCTAGAATTATTTATAGAAAGCCAAAATATTTGATTGATATTGATACTAACATTTTGCAAGCAATGTCTATCAAGATTCACAAGTATACTTGTCAAAGATATGCTATCAGTATTTGGAGATTATTTTTAAAGAATTTAAATGTGACAAAAAGATGTCAACTATTTATTGAAATGATGAGAAATCTAAAATTTAGCCCCATAATGAATATTATTGGGCTAAGAATAATGGATGAGTCAACTGAAAAAATCTATTTTAAAGAATCTATTCCAGGAAAAAAATTATTACTTGCAGTCCAGTGCTATGACCTATGGAAATTATAAGAATATATGGGGGGTCTCTTTTCCCTACACTTTCTACTCATAAAAGAGGCATATGTAGAAATTTATGAAAATATCAAACAATTTTTGGAACAAAACAATGTGAGGTTTCTTCAACTGGCTCCTCATAATTATGGTACAAATATAGATTCTGAGATGCGAAGAAATTTTTTCTCAAAGGTGAATGCTCTCCTGACCATTTTGGGTCATGACCATGAAATGACAAATGTCTCCCCAATACAATCTCCTTCATCAAGCCATTAACTTCAAGAAAACATCACCTCTCCTCGTTCCCCAATTGTGGTCATGTCACCAAACTCTTCCTAGGATTTTCTCCAAACAATAAATGAGGATAATGAAGAAAATCAAGGAGAAAAATATTTGGATCTACAACCATTGGAAGAATAGTTTGATATAGTCCAATTTTGTAATTTTTTGAACCTCTTTGATTCTATCAATTTCCCACTTGTAGATCGACTACCATGCTCATTTTGGCTTCATGGAACCTGTTTTAATGCTTGTTTATAAGTGGCCCTTGATCGACATCTATAGTGCAGATGATTATGCAAATGAAGATGGTATTTTTTGTAGTGTTATATTTATGAAGCTTCAGGTCTGCTGGTTTTGTCTCATTTCGATTGATTTATGTATTTCAAAATATATAACTGATGGTCTACTATATCTGTTTATAAAGATTATTATAGGGAATCTTTGTCTATGTGTCTTTCTAGCCTTAGAATGGGTTTTAGAGTTTTCCATTTTTGGCTACTATTATTTTTTAGGTCTTCTATTCTATTTGTGCACATAAATGAAAGCATGCGATATTTCTTTGTGTTGTCTGATCTTGTGACAAATTGTTGTGAAATTGAAATTTTGAATCCCTTCTCTTTTGAATTCTTTGCAACTGACCTTGTGGATTTCTTTGTCCTTGTTTAGATTTTGTACCTTAGTGTATACAATAATGGTTTCAATATGTAGGAACCTTTGGCTACAATGATCTCATATAAGATCTAATTTCTCTCCCTAGGCCTCAATTTTAATTAATTTTTTTCTCAATATCCCTTCTTAATGTCACAATATTGGCTTCAAGTTTTTCATAGTCCTTGGACCTCCTTTTAGAAACCTTTATGTCACAACTTATTTTATCCTCTATGCTTTTTCCAATTGGATCTTTATATTAATGGTCATCTTTTTAAGCTTCTCAAGATTATAAAACATGTCTTTACCTTTTTAACTTCTTTTATAATCATCTTCTCCATTCTCCTGATTTTTTTACCAACACAATGTTAGTAATAAATGAGAGGGGGGCGGGGGGGTGAATCAGTGGCCTCAAAAATTAATCCTTAAATCAACCCTTAAAACTTATTACCACTTTTAAGCCTCTATTTATACTCTGTCCTACAAGATGAATGCTTTAAAATACTTATAACCAATTACTACTTGTCAGAATGCTTTGTAAAACCTTCTTCTGTGTGTTTACTGATAAGCAGTCTTCTATTTACCAAAACATAGTAAACAACTAGAGTATACCAATCAATCCATAATAGCTTACGTGAAATGAAAACCAATAAAGTAATGAGACATAAACACATAACACATGGATTTTTAACATGGAAACCATGTTCAGGGAAAAACCACTGGGACCAGTACCCCAAATTTTTACTCTTCTAAAGTGAGCTTGGTTAAGAGCTAACCCTATTAAAGGTTACAAACACCCTGTTAGGTTTGACCTTGTTAGAGGATTTAAAATATAGTTTGTCACTTAGTATCTGGCATCTAATGCTACCATTCTTGATCAAACACTCACTTTTCCTATCAATAGGTATTGGGCATATCCAATGCTACTTTCTATGATCAAACTTTTTGATACTCCTTGGGATGTATCTCAATTATAAAAGACTTTTAAGTCTTGCTCGGTTAAGAGACTTGATGCTTCAATGGTTAAACTGAAACACTAAATTGATCTATTCACACATACAACTTGAATTGCAGATTTTCATATCTATTGTGAGTGCATTACCTCTCTGATCAATATAATCAATTCAATACCTTTTCTCCACACTATTTTTCTCTGTGATGTTGTTTCACTATTCGTCGGTGTAGATAGAGTCTAGCTCTTTCCTCAGCTTGTTGATCAAGTCTAAATGAAGACTTTCTTCTGCTTCAAAATATCTTTAGCATCTATTCTCTCTTCTCTTCACCCCTCTCTTCGTAATGAATTGGTTTTGTCTCTTTATAGACATGATTCACCATTTCTTGGCTTTCTTAATTCTTGGCATGAACCATAATTCTCACCAATTATATTTAAAGCAAAACTCATGTTTATCTCTTAGAGATCTTCTTGCCAACTGGACAAAGCATATTTAAATCCTTTACTTATCCTTGATTTTATCCTGTCGATTAAAACAATGATAAGTATCATTTAAGTCTATTTTTAGCTCTTGACAGCTAAGCATTTTGTCATTTCTAAACTCTCTGTTCTGTCAGTCAACACTTTAGTTAGTCATCGGTGATAACTAACTATTCTATCGGTGTGACTTCAGTTTTCTTTGGGATCTCCATCCGATGGGAAACACTATAATTCTGTCTGTTGGGTTACTCTGTTCTTTTCTTGTTAAGAACTACTATGACTTTTCTCATAGGTAATTCTATGCATTTTCTCATTGGGTAACACTTTGACTTTGCTCTTTTATTCTGTCCATCATTGTGCACTCCATCAGTGTATACATTCGCTTTGTGAATAATTTACTTATATGCATTACTGATAACATAGCCTTTGATTCATCAGTTCTTTGAAGTTGTTAGCAGTATGTCCATGACCATACATATTATACCATGTTGACATTAATGAAAATACAATACATTAACTGATTTAATGCCTTGCATGATCATCAACTTAATATCTTCAAACATTCAATCATTTATATTTCATCAATCTCTCCCTTTGGAATTGATGGAAACACACTACATTATCACACTATATTACAAATAATACAATATGAAATATAACAGTTTAATTTCATCAAACTACCAATCTTATGTACTATAAGCGATACAAACATCTAGTCCTCGGTAAGCTCAAATAAGCTTAGATTTGATTCTTGTAGCTTTCTCTCTATCTTCAATCCCTTTACTGGAAAGATTTAGAATCTTTATTTCTCTGATGTGATGTGTTCTCTCCTTGTGTCAAATTCTCTCCCTTTGACTGTTCTCTTTTCTTTTGATGTCTCTTGTCAACAATTATCTTCCTTTTTTATTACATCTCTACCTTTGGATAATGTGATGGATTTAATCTCTCCTAATGTAATCTCTCCCATGGATATAATCTCTCCTTGAAGTGATATGAATTGATAATGGATATAATCTCTCCCTTTGACAACAATGCCAAACAAATATTTTTGACAGTAATGCCAAACAAATCCTTTCTATCCATAATATACTCCTTGAATTTCTCAATCTATTGGCAATACAATAACCCTGGTGCTCAGAGTAGATAAATACCTTATTGTGTATAGATTTATCGTTGAAGTCCATCTTTGTGCTTGCATCAACATGAATAGTATTCTGATAATATGTAGGCTGATGTAGTCTTCTAGTCATTTTACTGACCAGTAGATAAGGGTCTAACCCCTAGTCTCTTTCTCAAGTATTCAAATGCATCCTTGGGCAGTTACTTGGTGAAGATATCGGCTAATTGTTCCTTTGATTTCACATACTCAAGTATCACCTCCTTTGCTTGAACTTGTTCTCTTAAGTAATAATACTTTATGGAAATATGCTTTGTTTTAGCATGTATGACTCGATTCTTGGAAATCTTTATTGCACTTGTATTATCACAATAGATAATTACTGGTTCAATAATTTTCATATGCATACCTTCCAATAGTTGTTTGATCCATGCAATCTTTAAGCAGTTTGCAGCAACAACAACATACCATGCCTCTATAATAGACTCAGAGATACATCCTTACTTCTTGTTGATCCATGTGACAAGTTTGTCACCCATAAAGAATGCTCCTCCATTTGTGCTCTTCCAGTCATCAATATTTCCAACCCAATCAGCGTTGGTAAAGACCTTAAGTTCAAATTTTCCTTCTCTTCTATACCATAAGCCATATTCCTCAGTATTCTTCAGATATCTTAGGATTCTTTTCACAACAATCATATGTGATTCCCTGGGATTAGAAGAAAATCTTGCAACTATCCCTACTACATGTGGAATATCAAGTCTAGTATGTATAACATACATGAGTTTTCCAATCATTGATCTGTACAAAGTTTGATTTACCTCTAATTACTTGTCCTCCTTTGTCAACTTACATCCAATTGCCATCAATTTTCCAACTGGTTTGGAATCTTCCATCTTGAATATGTTCAACACTTCCTTGAGGTATTTGGATTGTGTAATGAAAATACCTTCATCTTGTTGCATGATCTATAGACCAAGAAAGAACTTGATCTCTCCAAACATAGAAATCTCAAACTCTTTGCTCATTTCATTTGCAAATGATTTCAATAGCATATCATTTCCTCTAGATATGATGTCATCAACAAATATCTCAGCAATCAAAATATTAGCATCAATATCTTCCTTCAAATAAAGATTACTGTTTTCACTAGTTCTTACAAATCCAATACTTATGAGATAGGAATGAAGTCTTTCATACTAGGCTCAGGGTGCTTGTTTCAATTCATACAAGGCTTTGTGTAGTCTACATACCATGTCCCTCTTGTTTGGATCAACAAACCCTTCTAGTTGTTCAATGTATACCTCTTCTTCAAGTATTCCATTTAGGAATGTAGACTTGACATCCATTTGGTATACCTTCAATCCTTTACATGCAAAATTAGCAAGTAATATTCTCACTCCATCTAGCCTAGCAATGGGTCCAAAGGTCTCTCCATAGTCAATCCCTTCTTCTTGTGCATACCACTTGCATACTAGTCTCTCTTTATTTCTGGTGAATTCCCCATTCTCATTCAATTTATTCCTAAATATCCATTTTGACCGATGACATTCTTGTCATCTGGTCTTGGTACAAGTGTCCATGTCTTGTTTTTTCTCAATCTTCTCAATCTCCTCATTCATAGCACTTATCCATTCATCATTATCAAGTGAAACATTGACAAATTTTGGCTCATAATCACAAATAAGACATCTTGTATTTAGAGACTTACTTATGGTTCTTATACCAACCTTTTTTATCTCTAATGATCTAGTTTTGTGTATGGTTCCTTCTGAAATATCTTGCAAGTACATGTTTAGATCTTTGTCTATCATCTTGATCATCATTCTTTCCTTCATTTTGTTCTCCATCACTCAGTACATCATCTTCAGCAATGTCCTGATTGTCAGTATTTGCAGCTTGATGCTCGGGTGCAATGATCTCTTGCTCGAGAGCTCTACATTGTTGGTTTGGTAGAGTGTCAGGTTCTTCATTGTAAACAAACCTATTGTAGTCCTATGGTTCTTTTGTTCTTTCATTTTCATTCTTCTCTACAAATTCATCTATATTTACATTTTCACTTTCAATAATTTTGTTAGAGGCTTTATTGAGACATTTATAAGCCTTGCTCTTGGTGGAATACCCTAGAAAGATTCCTTCATCACTCTTGGAGTCAATTTTTCCATTTCTATCATCTTTTAAGATATAAAATTGACTACCAAAATTTTTGAAGTAACTTACATTGGGTGTGTAACCATACCATAGCTCATAAGGTGTCTTCTTGGTGTCTTTCTTGAATTGTGATTTGTTCAATGTATAAATAGAAGTATTGATAGCTTCCCTCCAGAAGATTTGGGTGATCCCTTTCTCTATCATCAGTGTCCTTGCACAATTAACAATGGATCTGTTACTTCTTTCAACAATTCTATTTTTCTATGGTGTTCTTGGTGGAGAGACCCGTCTTTTGATACCATTATTATTGCAAAAGTTAGTGAATTCATCTGAAATAAATTCCCCTCCTCTATCTGATCTTAAGAATTTCAATTCTTTACCACTTTGTTTTTCAACCATTGCTTTGTACCATTTAAACATCTTAAATGCTTCTGATTTATCTTTGAGAAACATAACTGTCATCATCAACAAAGAGAATAAAATATTTATCACCATAATAACTCTTTTTCCTCATAGGTCCACATAGATCAGTATGGACTAATTCTAGAATGGCATTAGATGTATGGGTTTTTCTTTTGAAAGTAGACTTTGTCATCTTACCTTTTTTACAATTCTTACACATGATATTGTCGGGCTTGGTCATCGTCAGTAAGCCTCTTACATTTTTTACAAGGTGTATCATTACCCATTCTTCTTGATCCACCATTGTAGTATTCAAAAGTCTCAAACCTTTGTTTGTCACCAGTCATATGGTGAGTGTAGCCACTATCTATGGTCCAGACATCATTTTTGCTAACTTTAGATACGACTGTCGTTTCTACATACCTTTCTTCATCATCATCTGAATCGTCTTTTACTGCCACAAAAACCATCTCAATGTCTTCATTAGATTCAGTGTCAGTGTCATCATCTTTGCATTTAGCTTGGTAACTGGCCTTCTTTCCTTTGTCCTTGTATTCTCGGTTATCTCTTCTTTCTGATTGTCGATTTCTTCTATAATCGCCTTTGTCATACTTATTTTCAAAAGACATGTCATTACTTCTGTCATCTTTTCTTCTATCAGGACATCTTGTTGGAAAGTGTCCAATCTCCTTACAATTAAAAGAAACAAGTGGTAATTTATCTTTGTATTTACCTTTGCCTCTCTGTATTCTTCTAACCATAAGTGCTTCAATTTCATCAAGATCTTCTTCTTCACTTTCACTATCACTATCTTTTTGCATAGTTTGTTTATGACTTGATTTACTTATTCTCAATGAAGATTTGAATGCAGACTCTATGTTTGGTAAGACACTATTATCAAAGTTGTTCATCTCAAATGAAATCAGTCTTCCAATCAAACTATCTAAAGTAACATTGATATTTGCTACTGCTCTCATTTCTTGTATGGCAGATACTCTAATAACATAAGTAGGTAGTAAGGTTCTTAGAATTTTGCTTACCACTGTATCTTCTTCTAGTACACCTCCAACTCCTCGAATAGCATCGACTACCTCTTTGATTCTTGTGTTGTACTATGTGATTTTTTCACCTTCTTTCATTTTGAGATCATCAAAATTTCCTTTAAGGATGTGTGCCTTGGCTCTCAGAACATTCTTGTCACCACCATGTACCAGCATCAATTTATCCCACATCTTCTTTGCAGTTTTGTAGGTTTTGACATCTTCAAATTCAGCATCGGAGAGTGAGGAAGCAAGCTCTATCATCATGCAGTTGTGCTCATGCTTCTCTCTCATTTTTTCACCTGTAGGTTCTCCCATGTGTAACACATATTCAGTATCTAAGTATTGATGAACATCATTTCCAATACCTGATAAGTCGAGTCTTATTCTACTTTTCCATGAAGCAAAGTTGTCTTTGTTCAACTAGGGCACATCTCATCTATTCATCTTGTGATCTTTAGCTTAGATCTTAAGACCTTCCTTCTAAGAACACAACCTCTGATACCAATTGTTAGTAATAGCTAAGAGGGGGGGGGGTGAATCAGTGGCCTTAAAAATTAATCCTTAAATCAACCCTTAAAACCTATTACCATTTTTAAGCCTCTAGTTATACTCAGTCCAACAAGATGAATTCCTTGAAATACTTATAACCAATTAATACTTGTCGAAATGCTTTGTAAAACCTTCTTTTGTATGTTTACCGATAATAAGTCTTCTATTTACCGAAACATAGTAAATAACTAGAGTATACCAATTGATCCAGAATAGCTTATGTGATATGCAAAACAATAAAGTAATGAAACATAAACACATAACACATGGATTTTTAACATAGAAACCCTGTTAAGGGAAAAACCACTGGGACTGGTACCCCAAATTTTCACTTTTCTGAAGTGAGCTCAGTTAAGATCCAACCCTATTAAAGGTTACAAACACACTATTAGGTGTGACCTTGTTAGAGGATTTAAAAGATAGTTTGTCACTTAGTATCTGGCATCTAATGCTACCATCCTTGATCAAACACTCACTTGGCCTATCAATAGGTATCAGGCATATCCAATGCTACTTTCTATGATCAAAATTTTTGATATTCCTTGTGATGTATCTCAATTAAATAAGACTTTTAAAGTCCTACTCGGTTAAGAAACTTGATGCTTCAATGGTTAAACTGAAACACTAAAGTGATTTTCTCACACATAAAACTTGAATTGCAGATTTTCATATCTATTGTAAGCGCATTACCTCTCCGATGAATATAATCAATTCAATACCTTTGCTCCAGACTATTCTTCTCTATGATGTTGTTTCATTGTTTGTCAATGTCTGCAGAATCTAGCTCTTTTCTCAGCTTGTTGATCAAGTCTGAATGAAGACTTTCTTCTCCTTCAGAATCTCTTCAGCATCTATTCTCTCTTCTCTTCACCACTCTCTTCGTAATGAATTAGGTTTGTCTCTTTATAGACATGATTCACCTTTTTTGGCTTTCTTGATTCTTGGCGTGATCCACAATTCTTGCCAATTAGATTTAAATCAAAACTCCTATTTTATCTCGTAGAGATCTTCTTGCCAATTGGACAAAGAAGCTTTAAATCCTTTACTTATCCTTGGCTTTATCTTGTCGATTAAAAAAATTATAAGTATCAGTTAAGTCTATTTTTAGCTCTTGACAACTAAGCATTTTGTCGTTTCTGAACTCTCTATTTTTCTGGTCAACACTTCAGTTATTCATCGATGATAACTGACTGTTCTGTCTGTGTGACTTCAATTGTCTTTGGGATCTTCGTCCATCAGGCAACACTGCAATTTTGTTTGTCGGGTTACTCTGTGCTTTGCTCGTCAGGCAACACTATGAATTTTCTCTTCTGTAATGTTGTGCATTTTCTCATTGAGTAACACTATGACTTTTATCTTTTACTCCGCCTGTCGATGTATATAGTCATTTTGTGAATACTTGACTTATATGCATTACTGATAGCATAGACTTTGATTCATTGGTTCTTTTAATTCTTTAGCAGTATGTTCATGACCATACAAATTATACCAAGTTGACATCAATGAAAATACAATACATTAACTGATTTAATGCCTTGCATAATCATATACTTAATATCTTCAAACATTCAATCAGTTATAGTTCATCACACAAAACTATTTTTTTCCTTGTAAATATATGTCAATTAATATTTTAAAGTCCTATATACTATTACACAATTTTAGTGTCTCCAAAAGCCTTCCAACACATGTGAAGTGGATAATTTCATTGTGCACATATTATAATAGGTTGGAAGGCCTACACATCCATATATTCCTCTCTTCAAACTCCCAGATAATGTTGTACATTTTTAGTGGTCCTCAATTACCTTTCAATTTCCATCACATAATGTTGCATAGTCTCATATGTAATAGAAACTAGCACAACAAGCTTGAAGTTTTATGTTTCTACAAATTCCCCTTTTCAAACTTGTTATATTAGTACAAGATTTTAGCTAACAAGAGAGAAATTTTCCATTTGCCAAATTTAGCTTGTGAAATACGAGATAGAAATATTCATTAACGTAACATTTATGATATAAAAAAATTGATGGTGGCTTAATATTAAGATCTTTATAATTAATCTTGACTTGAATGCCAAATCCCAGAATGTGTGGATAGTATTATTTAATGCATCTTCTTTCTAAAATGACATCAAATATAATGTCTTATTATACAAAAGATAGACTGTATTAATGCTATAATTTAAAGGCAACCATAATGCAATATTTTGACAAAGAGATTTTCTCTCTAGAATGGAATTGATTATTGATCTTTTTTGTTTTGGACATGATTGATTAAATTATTCAAATTCTTCGACATGGATGTGCAATGAAGTTTTTCTTGGGGTTTTACAAATGATGTAATCCAAAATATTCAAGACGTCTCTTCATTTTTTGTTTTTAAATTTTAGATATCCCATTTTCATGTTTGCATGTTTTCTTTATAGCCATAACGATTATTTATTTCATTTTTTGCACCTATATACTTTAATAGTGGAGAGAACATCTATTTTAGATTTATTTTTGTGTTATAATGAAATATAAACCAGATATTAGATATAAGTAAAATCTGATAATCAATTGTCATTATTTCATTATGCATAATACCTTTGTAGACACCCTAAAATGGACAGACTTGCGACTTGGCATTAAAAACACTAATTTTTATCTATTAATTAATAGTTTTTAAATCATTAATTAATCATCTATTTTCTTCTAAATTCATTTCATCTATTAATTAATGGTTTTATAATCGTTAATTAATCATCTATTTTCTTCTAAATTTATTCTCCAAATCACCTAATCAAATGCCCAGAATTAGTTAAATAATTAATTTTATTTAATTAATTAACCTTAATTGATGAATTACCATTAATTAATTAATTAAATTGGATTTCCTATAGTTTAAATTGAAATATTTAAACTTACTAATTAAATTCTTCCAATTAAATTAATTTAATTTCAATCAATAAAGCAATTCTAAACTAAAAAGAATTCAATTACCTCACATGTTGAAAACTTTAATTACATAAATGAATTAAATATTCATTTATCTTCAAAGAGATAACCTCCAATCAGATAACATGGGTTCCTCCACCCATCTCTCTAGTTCACATGGGTAACTCCACCCACCTCTTTAGTTCTAAAAGGTAACTCACAATTATCTCTTCAGTCAACCAAACTCTATCTCCTCTCTCCCAGATGAAGAGGTGGAGTTTACTGATGGCTTCTCTAGTTCCCTTTAATCTCAACCATTCTTCTCCCTATCTCTGGGATTGATCTCAACCATTCATATCATCCTCCATTCCTATATAATAAACCCTTCATACCAATTTGAAGGATCCATCATTTCAAGCTTACATGCGCCATTACTCTATTGGATTGGTTCAAGCATCAAGCCTTCTTGTGATCATACATCTAGGATTTCAAGCTTACGTGTGTCATTACTCTGTCAAATTGGTTCAAGCATCAAGCCTTCTTGCGATCATACATCCAAGATTTCAAGCTCTCGTGCGCCATTACTTTGTCAGTTTGGTTCTAGCATTCAAGCCATCTTGCAATCACAAAGCCATTCAATTATCAAATTCTCGACGCTCCCAAGTTATAGACGCTGCCCACACCAATACTGAGCATCAAAAAATAGTGTTTCAGATAGAGTAGAGAGAGACAATAGAAGCCTTAAGCAATTGGGTTTGCATTCATTTTTTTCCTTTCTTTGCTTGTATATTTTATTGATACATTTGAGTATTCATTATTAGTAGTTTTTGTATTGATTTCCCCCATTGCAAACCGATGCTACTAATCCTCGTTGTTGGAAAGAAAAGGAATGATGAACTCGAATAGGCATATATTTTGGTGAACCCGACGTGAACTTACAGCCCGTGTGAAATTTGGTCATATGTTTCAAACCGCATTGAATATTTTTATGAAATTTGTTTTGCAGGTTGACGCTGATCTAAGGAGGCTCCAAACAAAAATTCAGATTTTTCTGAGATTTTTTTTCATTTTTTTTATAATTTGTCTATGATATTTCATAAAAAATCATTTCTGGGCACAAATCAGAGTTTCTTTTCAATAAAATTACATTTTAGAAAGGTATTGAAATTATAGATGGGGTTTATTCTCTGTGACTTTGATTTCTATGAAATTATTTTGCAAAAATAACATATCCTTTAAAACTAGTTTTTTTTTTATAAAATGGATCCCTAGGGCACAAATTAAGGAATTATGATCTAAATTATTTTTTGCAGGCATCTTTTATGTAAGAAAGATGCAGTCCAAAATTTAGATTTTTCTGAAATTTTAACATTTTTTATAATTGTTTTATGATATTTCATAAATAATTAATTCAAGACACAAATCAACATTTCTTATCAAAAAATTTACATATTTGGAAAGGTCTTGAAATTATACAGGGACTTTATTCTCTATTTTTTTAATTTTTTTTGAGAAATATTTTCAAAAAAAGAAAGATCTTTAAAAATTTTTCTTTTTGTGTGTTCTTTCTTGATTTTTGTGCGGGATTGAGCAAATGACTAATGGCCAAAAGGATAATCAGATGCACCCCGGGTGCTATATCACTGAGAACTACCATAATAAGGATCCATTTTAGCCATAACAAAGGAAAATCAAACAGATGTTTACAAAAAATATCTGGATTCTACCAAGCGATCCCCAACTAAGTACAAAGTCAAAATTAGCCTTAGTGATCCTAACAATCTGGGAGTTGTTGGTTATTGTTCAATTCTTGATTAAACATTTTTTGGTGCTAACTTGTCATTTTAGCTTGTGGCATGGAAATAGCTAACAAAGTAAACCTAAAATCATTTCACTTGTCAATTTGGGATTTAAAAAGAAAATTGTATGCCAAACAACACAATCTCATATCTCTCAATTTGGTGGTTAAAATTGACGTGAGGATTAAAATTGAACAAAGGAAAAAAAAATCTCTCAATTTGGTGCATTAAAAATGAACAAGCAATCAAACACCTACTTTTGGGCTTAAAAACTGAACACTTGTGCTTTAGCTTAGTTCACATTTCAATTTTGGGGTTTAAGCGACTAACCTTGTGTCTTGAGTTTTGGGTGCACTTGCACAATCTGTTAGATTAAACACCTTTATACTTTTTAGAAAGGCCTGTCTAGGGAATGCACTTCTTCCTTAGAGAATGACCTTAAACCGATAATCCTTCCCATCGGTATATAAACAAGATGTGAACCAAAGTTCCATTTTATATCTAGCCAATCTCGGGTGAGGTGTGTTGATGATAGTTTGGATCGGGTAAATATACCTAAGGAGCCAGCATGGTCAACTAGGATCTTAAGTGAGTCACACACATGCAAATTGATTGGATAATAGAGGCCAAACTGATCTACCTCCAAACATATACCTTATTATAGTGCAAGGGGTTGCAGAATTTCCCCCCAAGATTCCCAACCTATCTGTTCCAATATATTTGTGTAGTGAAAGAGATCTTCATTATTCAACAACAATATCTGGCAACAAAAAAAAAATGAGCGCCTACATCGTGGACCTTCGTGTCCTAGTAGTGTTACAATTGTTGTGTGAGATAATGAACATTCAAGCATTGAGCCTATAATATTGTATTTTCAAGACATTGACTTAGATTAATCTAACTGCTCATTGTTGAGACCTCCTGATAACATTACAACTTGAAAAAGTTGTAGAACATACACATGGACCAGTCTTCATTCTTCAAAACACATTTTCTATTGTGCTTGTTCTTTGATCAGTTTCTAAAATGCAAAACAAACATCCAAACTGTCAAAATGAGTCAAACGTGTTAAAGTCTAGGGTTGTCAACATCAAACTGTCTTGCAAATCAGAAGCCTTGTTCTAGAAAATCAAAATTGTCAGAGTGTGATTCCTATCTTTGAGTCTTTTTGAGACTATTTCCCCTTTTCCGTAGTTGCCCACATTTATCAAAAATTTATGGAAGTTTTCCGCAATCATCCTTTGTATTTCTGTATTTGATCTATTTATTACTGTAATCAATGATAGATTACCACAATCAACCAGTCACTTTATCGCAATTGGTGGATTTTACCACAATTGACCAGAGATTATTTTACACCTATTTTGACCTAAAACCTTGAAACACTCTCTATTTTGTTTGAAAGACCAATGTCTATCCCAGAAAAATGCGTAGAACCTAGTGCAAATATCTACACATTAAAGGTCATCCCTTCTTAGAAAAGCATGATTATTGTCCAAACATTGTTAGTTCGAAAGTTCAGACTCAAAATATCTTGATCCCATCATCTCAACATCATCATTATCTCTATCAGTGACTTTTTCCCAGGCAAAGGTCGACAAATATTATTCTTACATCATCAAAAACTTTGAGATCAAGATAAATCAATATCTATCCTTAGGATTACCCTTGTCCAACCATAACTCGGTCTTTCCTAGAAAAATTATCCTTTTATGTTTGCTTTATATCACTTGTTTTAGTCACAAAATCTGGACCACACTATGTCTCAAACACCTTATGGAGGGCCTTACACAAGGTCGAAGGCTAAAGCTCAACTTGATGAGTCATATATCAACAGGTTCCCCACTTGGGAAACAGAGCGAGAGGATAATGCTTTAAGAAATACCAGTCCCGCTCTATTCATTGAGAATACCCATGCATCAGCTTTGTTCCAAAATGTCACAGAAGAGGAGCTCAAATATATAGAGAAAGATGCCTATTTCATGCAAGTAGTTGATGCTATTGTAGAGAGGAACCCTAAATGTTTCTTAGGAATGTTGATAAGGAAGGGAGTCAAACTCCCTTCTGAATTCAATGTGTCAACCATACAGCCCAAAAACCCTCTCGCAGGTCAAAACACTACTCAACCCTCTCAAACAGAACATGGGGTATCTCAAATCTTCCCATCCTTTACAACAATGACAACAACATAGACCGTGTCCAACAAATCAGTTCCACAAACCAAGAAAGTACATCTTCCACATAAAGAATGATAGGCTCCCAAATAAGTGCACCAATGGTCACTAGTATGCCTCAAACCTTGGCCTATTGGCCTCTCTAATCAAGCTCTCATGCTATGCCTTCTATCCCACCAACAAACAATAAAATTTTTGCAATGATTTTGCTACTACAGTCAATCCCTACTAGCCTTCGAGTAAACACATCATTCCCACAGGGATCCATCTCTGCAAGTCTAACTTTTAGCCAATGCCCAACCAAGGTTACACATTTTCTCATTCAGGGACCACTCCAACCCCTGCAATAACCTCAACCCTAGCAGCAAGAATTCTAGCTTTAGCAACAACAACAATCTCAACCCTAGTAGTAACAACAACCCCAACACCAGAAGCAAAAAAAACATCCCTAACCCCAACAACAAACACAACAAAATCAACCTTGGGCCACTTATATGCCCCCATATCATAATCACATGTTGGGAAATCAATATCAAGTCCCAAAGATGAGGTCCTATATTCCTACTCAAGGGACACAACCTAATGAGTCCTATATCAACCAATTTCCCCTATGGGAAAAAGGGAAATATGATAACCCATTTCCCCCATATGAAGAAGAAAAAGAACCCAACTACTATAATGACAACAACCCTCTTGTCTATTCAAAAATTTTCCTCAAGTTGATACATGAACAATGGAAAACTAATATCCTCATGCAATAGGTGCAAGACCTGCAAAATCAGCTAGAGGATCTTCAAAGTCGAAGTCAACCAAAGTCTTACACTCTAGAGGACTTATATCCCTACCCTATTGACTATATATCTCAAATCACATCATAAGTCAACGAACATCCTCTTATTTTGTCAAATCCACCACCGATGACTTCCCAAATAAACATAATTGAAATATGTCATCCTTAGGAGACCAATCTAAACCTTTCAAGAGTTTAATTCAAAAATTGGTTCATAGACATCATTCTATTGTTAAGAAAGATCAAAATCATCTACCCATGTCTAGCAAGGGTCCATTATAAAAGAATAACATTTTTGACACATCTATATCCTATGAATAATTTGTCTCACAAGAATCCTCCATGCTTCCCATTAGTCCTAATTCATCCCCTGAAGAGTCACAAAAGAAATATTTTCCATTCCTATCAAATGATATATTCAGTCACGAGACCTCCCAAGGGCTATCCACAATAGATTCCAATGTTAACCCCTCTTACGACTCAACTATCCTAGATCCAATGCCACCATATGCTCCATTCCTAGACAAACCCACTCCAGAGAGTGCCATTCAAAATCCTTCTCCCTCTTGTCAAAACATTGAACCCTTCCAAGAATCCACCATACATATTCCAATTGATACCCTATGTCAAGAGGATGATGCAAAGCATGAAGAAACAAGTCCTAAAGAAAATCAAGATCAACATCCCAAGAATGACCAAACTTGTGTAATTTTTGACCAAAATATTATACTTCTAGAAAATCATGAAGATTCCACTATCCTTGTCCATCCTATCCAATATGATCCCCTTCCATCCCAAGAAAAAAGTTTCCTTCCAAGTCTTATGGACCTTCCACTTCCCATGCCTAAGCAAGATCATGACATCCTACCCATTCTCCCAAATGATTCTATCCAATTTTATGAGAAATTCACCCTTAAAATTGAGTCAACTTTTTGCCTTCCAAATCTTATGGACCTTCCACTTCCCATCCCTAACCAAGATCATGACATCCTTCCCATTCTTTTGAAGGATTCCATTCACAGTAAGGAGAAAATCACCCCTAAAATGGAGTCTGATGGTCCTCTTCCAAGTCAAGATCAAAGTATCCCTTCACCTTCATCTCCACCAAGGGATCCTGTCATCCCTCCAAATCCTCCTCATGATCCTACAATTCCTTCATCTCCATGTCCCTATCCTCCATCTTCTCCACAAGATCATATCCTACCAAATGATCTTGTCACTGCTCCTATTCCATCACAAGATCCTATCATTCCTCCTTATCCCCCTCATGATCCCAACACATTTATAGAAGTTTTTCATTAACCTCATGTATTTCAAATGGATTCCTCTATTTCCATCAAGTTTGGTCCACTTCACGATCCTATTGTTTCTTCCATATCATATGCACCTCAAAATGGACTCGTGTCTTTTAGAAAGTATCCTACTGGTCAAAGAAAGCATTATCAAGTCAAAGGGTTAGACCTCAATGAACAAAGTACATTAAAACCCTTTCATATCAAATAAAATTCTGATGGTCATGGCCTCCATAACAAAACTCTTTCTCAAGATGTTGGTACCCCTTCCAAATCCAAATCCAAATGTATACCATCCCCATCAGCCCTTCAATCCATCTTAGGTCCATATATTCCTCTATCCACTAGTTTACAATCCACTTCTCCTTTCCTAAATCAAGGTCAGCAAAGGCACACATCTTGGAAAACCTTCCACCCATCCAAAAAGTCTCCATACCATTATTATCCATCCATGATTCACATTCCCCTTTCAAGCAATTTGGATGCCAAACATAAGTTCCATAAGTCAAGAAATCCACATGCAGTCAAGGATCAACATGTCTAGTCTAATCAACATGTAAAAAAAAAGAAAATATGATCCAAGAGGAAAAAGAAATGTCCAAAAGGCCACAAAGGCCCCTTGACCAAAAATAAAATTCAAAATCAATATGGGCTCCTAAATATCTTATAGAAACAATGCGTTGTAAGGGCCCACAAAAGAATAAAAATCACAATCCATGTGGATTCCTAACAAGCTTCTTAAAGCATAGTATCCCAAAGAAAAATCCAAGTTGGCATCCAAAATTTCTATCCACCCATTTAAACACCTCCAACCTTCCAAATCTATTTTGGGTCCTTATGTCCCAAGTGTCATAAACATTCCTCCATCAAGTCCAAAATCTCCTTTTCTTCCATCAAATCCAAAATCTTTTTTTCCTCCATCATTCCATCACCCCTCAAGGTGTGTGCCAATGTTGTTTGTTCCCACATATCCATCCACTCAATTCAATTATTCTCGCAATCCCTCCATTGTCCAACACATATATTCTAGTCTTTCATCCATCCTCTTGTCCAATCCTATACATAAAGCATTACCCTATCCCACTTCATCCATTTTCTCCCCCTTTTCCATCACCCTATCAACATCTTTGAGCATACCGTCAATAGCCATGATCTATTATAACACATATTACAAGGTTACAATCTAAAGAGAAATATTCTTAAGTCCTTCCTCCACATCCTATCATGAGTCTATTATCTTCCAGAAAAGAAAAAAAAATGTAAAAACAAGTTTAAAAAAAAATACAAAAAAAAAGAAGAAAAAAAGAGAAAAATATTTGTCCACTAGTGAAAACCTGGCAAACAGGTGCATTGGGCAAGTCCCATGATGAAAACCAGGAAAATAGGCATCATGTGTAATCTACAAACCTCTTGCATTCCATACATGGGGGAATGTTCCATCCATATTTTCCCATCATATCATATCCATTTCATTTCCTCCATTAACCTATATATATCCGTCATATCCCTTATCTTATCAACATCCATTTTCCTTTTTTTCCAACTTTGA
Source organism: Thuja plicata (assembly GCA_018584345.1). Lineage (NCBI taxonomy): Eukaryota > Viridiplantae > Streptophyta > Pinopsida > Cupressales > Cupressaceae > Thuja > Thuja plicata. Next base: position 118,455 of record MU226716.1, on the reverse strand, counting down.
TCTTGACAAGGCTAGGGATCTCCCTAGAAGCATCACATGTCCTATATGTTTCATGTTGTCCACATGCCTATGGTCCATATTTCCTATCTTTTCACAGTCTTGAATCCATATCCCTTCCCCTTGTCCATTCTTGATCTTGATTTCCCTATCCATGTCCTATCATTATCCTATCAAATCCCTCTCTTGCTCTTGATTGAAAATATAGATAAAAAAATGAAAAACCTATTTTCAGAATCCTCTTGACATGTCCACTCTTGTCAACCACATTTCCATCAATGCACCATGTCTTTATCTTAGCTTGTCATGACCAGTCCCTTATCTTGAAAATAAACATGTTATCCCATGCTGTGGATAGCCCTTGGCATCCAAACAACTTCAAGACATACTAAGAGACCTTTGACCTTCATCCATCAATCCATAATTTCCTCACCTTGCTAGACTAGGGGAAATTTGAAACAATTCTATGTGGGGATTTAACCTAATGGAAAAGATTACACCATCTTCAGCTAATGGACATAAATACATCATAATGGCAATAGATTACTTCACTAAATGGGTGGAAGAAATTCCCCTCACTTACATAAATGGAAAGAAGATCTCAATGTTCATACTCAACCATATCATATGTCGGTATGGAATTCCTCAAACCATCTTGACAAATCATGGTACACCTTTCCAAAACAAAGATGTTGAAGATCTATATGAATAGTTCCAAATCAAATAGGGGTTCTCTTCATTCTATTATCCTCAAGGGAATGACTAGGCTGAAGCAACAGGCTAAACCATTTTGAAAATCTCAAAGAAAATAGTTATCGAATCAGGGCGAGACTAGCATTTACAGCTTAGTCCTGCATTATGGGCATACAAAAATAGCATGAGAAAACCTTCAGGGGACAATCCTTTCTCACTAGTATATGGACCAGAGGTGGTCCTACCCCTTAAAGTGGAAATCACATCCCTGAGGATATCATTTAAGAACCTGATTACAGATGAAGACTACAGAGTAGCAAGGCTCAGTGAACTGGAACTACTAGACGAAAGAAGACAAAATGCATTTAATCACTTACAAGATTATCAAAATCACCTTAGAAGGAACTATCATAAGAAATTGAGGCCATGAACCTTTGAGGTAGGAGACCTCCTCATAGAAAATCAAAAGAACCAAGCAGAGCGAGTGAAACTAGGAAAGTTTGAGCCTAACTGGCTAGGACCATATGTCATTATCAACTCTACCCAGAGTGGGGCATACCAACTAGCAACTAGATCCCAAGATACATAAACATCATGCACCTCAAGAGGTTCTATGCTTGAGGTCTCAATGGTAAGGCAACTATCTAAATATCCAGAAAATACCAAAAAAATACAAAAATACAAAATTTTACCTTGGTGAAAACCTGGCAAACAGGCACCTTGGTGACAACAAAAAAAAATTCAAAAAAGAAAAAAAGTAAAGAGAAACAAAATCACTCTCATAGTGAAAACCTAGTAAACATGCACTATTGAGTAGGTACCTTGGTGAAAACCTGAAAAATAGGCACCGAGTGTTCAAATCCAACTTCACCATCAATGAATCCAAGATTAAAAGCTTGAGAAAACTTTGCATGCAAGACTGAATACCTAAGCTATTTCTAGAAGCACAATCCCCTCTGAGCTCCAACCCTTGTCCATGGTTAGTACTGGTCCACTAGACTAGGGGTCGATTCTAAATGTCTTGAAAAACTCTCAAAAAATCAGAAAACTCATCAAAAATCCTAAAAAGATCCAAATGTCCTAACAAAAAATCAATCTTCATAAAAAAAAATCAAAAAATTGCAAAATCCAAAGCAATAAAAAACTGACTCGGTTATGAAAAAAGAAAAGGGTGATCAAGCCAAGTCAATAATTGTCAAAACCATGAGATTTGTGAATCAACATTGGGCTCATATGACACAACTTTATCAATCTATCAAATCTATCAGCAGGAAAACTGGCGACCAAACCAATCTATCAAATGTCACAACCATGAGCTTTGAGAATCAACATTGGGCCCATTTGACATAGCTTGATCAACCACCAAAAATGATCAAAATCAATCAATCAATCATATCAATCATCTTACACAGTGATGGATAAGATCAAAACCATATAGGATAGTCTTATATGAGTCATCTATTAACTAAAACCATACACAATCAAAGCAGTCAAGCCAATCAAGAGAACAAAATTGAATCAAGGAACAATCAAAATGTTGACTAGGTCAACCAATCGGTTAGATGTCAGTTTATATTTTGTGGTTATGTTCTTACGCTACTCTAGGATCCACCAAGTGAGGAGAGTAGCTATGATGGATCATGACTTATTTTATTTCATTGTTGTCTATTAAATGTTTAGTTTGATTATGGGACCATGATGATTTAGGATAAATGTAGTAGGCATTGTCACTTATCTAGCAGGCACACAGTTCCATGATCTAAGCTTAACCCTGGGAAATAATTGAAAATTCCTTCTTTGTTATATCCTTGTTTATTTACCAATAGAATCATAGCAGTATCTAGATGGACTCTGGGTGCATTGGATTTCTATCTCAGTTTTTATGGGCTTTCTTCTTAAAATCAAGAGTTCACAGTGGTATCCAGATGGACTCTAGGTAAATTAGAATTCTATCTTTCTTTTTTGGTCTTTCTTTTCAAAATCAAGAGCTCACAGTGCTATCCAGATGGACTCTGGGTGCATTGGAGTTCTATCTTGGTTTTCTTTTTTCTTTTGTTCGACTTATTTAGAGGGCAAAGCAGTATCTAGATGGTCAATATCTGGGTGCTTTTGGCTCTCTTTCTTTTCAAATAGGGAACCTAGCTAAACATAGATGGTCAATATTTGGGTGCACTAAGTTCTCTTTCTATTCAATCTCTCTACTCCTTCCAGTTATCAAGAGGTCATGGCGGTATCTAGATGGTACATGATCTAGATGCATTGGTCACTCTTCGGAATTTCATAAAAAGATGCAATGATGACAAAAATTGGAAATGCGACAGCAACTTGGGTCACCCATCCATTCTATCAATTCATATCTATCAATCATCAACCATCCTTTCTATCAATTCATATCCATCAATAAATCCCAGAGAAAAATTTTCCACTTTCTTCTAACACATGCATTTATTCAGATATTTTGTGCATAGTAGATCATATAATCAATCCAGCCATCATCATCAACATCATAACTAACATAGGAATGCATTCATCATCATATAGTGATTCACATTTTCAATAAATTAATGCTCATCTGACACATTTTCTATGCTTAATTTGTTGAGGGGGCATATAGTCCACCTGCGGTTACTGGGGCAAGCTGGGGCAGGATCAAATCTGAAAATTCTTTGACACAACATGATGAATCACATTGTATCAAAGAGGGGCAAATGTAGACACCCTAAAATGGACAGACTTGTGACTTGACATTAAAAACACTAATTTTCATCTATTAATTAATGGTTTTTTAATCATTAATTGATCATCTATTTTATTCTAAATTCATTTCATCTATTAATTAATGGTTTTTTAATCATGAGTTAATCATTTGTTTTCTTCTAAATTTATGCCCCAAATCATTTAATCAAATTCCCAAAATTAATTAAATAATTAATTATATTTAATTAATTAACCTTACTTGATTAATTACCATTAATTAATTAATTAAATTCAATTTCCTATAGTTTAAATTGAAAGATTTAAAATAACTAATCAAATTCTTCCAATTAAATTAATTTAATTTCATTCAATAGAGCAATTCTAAACCAAAAAGAATTCATTTATCTCACATGCTGAACAGTTTAATTACATAAACGAGTTAAATATTCATTTATCTTCAAAGAGATAACTTCCAATCAGATCAAATGGGTTACTTCACCCATCTCTCTAGTTCACATGGATAACTCCACCCACCTCTTCAGTTATAAAAGGTAACTCACAATAAGCTCTTTAGTCAACCAAACTCTATCTCCTCTCTCTCAGTTAAAGAGGTGGAGTTTACGGATGACTTCTCCAGTTCCCTTTAATCTAAACCATTCATCTCCCTATCTCTGGGATTGATCTCAACCGTTCATATCATCCTCCATTCCTATATAATAAACCCTTCATACCCATTTGAAGGATACAGGATTTCAAGCTTACATGCACCATTACTCCATCATATTGGTTCAAGCATCAAGCCTTCTTGCGATCATATATCCAAGATTTCAAGCTTACGTGTGCCATTACTCTGTTAGATTGGTTCAAGGATCAAGCCTTCTTGCGATCATACATCCAAGATTTCAAGCTCTTGTGCACCATTACTCCGTCATTTTGGTTCTAGCATTCAAGTCATCTTGCGATCACAAATCGATTCAATTATCAAATTCTTGATGCTCTGAAGTTATAGATGCTGCCCACACCAATGCTAAGCATCAAAAAAAGTATTTTAGAAGGAGTAGAGAGAGAGACAATAGAAGCTTCAATCAATTAGGTTTGAATTAAATTTTTTTCCTTTCTTTGCTTGTATATTTTATTGATACGTGTAAGTATTTGTTATTAGTAGTTTTTGTATTGATTTCCCCCATTGCAAACTGGTGCTACAAACCCTCGTCATTGGAAAGTGAAGGAACCATGAATCCGAACAGGTGTACAACCTTATAGATAATTTGGCCTAAGTTGACATTCCTAATTGTTGCATACTTTGTCAACTGAATCATTAATGATACCCAAACAATTTATTTTCCAAAAGTACTAATTTCTTATAAGAATTAGAAAACAATGTATTAGAAATAATAAATATCTCTTGACATATTTTTAGCCAGTAGACTATATTATGTGAAGTTTTCATCTAAACCTGTCTCAAGCCCTGCTAAACTTCATTACAAAACAAGGTGGAAAGATGGAGAAATATCTTTGTTGCTAAGTAAATTTCTGTCAGAAAATAAGATGGAAAAGCAAGGGAAATAATATGCAGATGAGATAGGGTCTCTCTAAGTGATCAAATCAGATCTTCCAAAATTAATAAAATCTAATTTCCATTATACGATCAAATCAAATATTTAGCAATTAATATTTTTGATTTGCTTTTAGCTTGTTATAAATAAATGAGTTTGGTCTATCTGCTTTGGTAAGGTTGTTGGAAAGATTGCTACAATGTAGACAATTGTTATTTTGTCATTGATGTCAAACCTTAACTAGTGAGACTATTGTTGTATGTTTGAGTACCTTATCTATTGATTGATGAAGATTTGAAAAGAATGTGATAACAAGAAGACCAAGGAAATGGTTGAGTTATGAGTATACACTAGGGTACTTGATCATTTGGCACTTTGGCAAAGAGATACATTGTTTATCTATCACTAACAATTCACTATAAGGTCGATGCTGAGCAAAATAAAGTCGATGTCAAGCAAAGAGAAAGGTGATGCTAAGAAAAGAAAAGATGATGTTGAGCACTAGTGAAATGTCGAGGGAGACATAGAAATCCAAGAAGGAGTATTTTATTAATTAATGAGATTTGAGATCTATGGCCGACATAGGTGATTTTATTGGAATATGCATTATTAATTAAGATTGGTGCACACTCATTTAATGCATAGGAAACCGTTATTAGTGCATGGATTCAATGCTTAATTAATGACTATATTGGAGAAGTAAATTAAATGTAATGATGGAAAGATCCGTTGGATCTGACCTAACCTAAGATCTATGATCTTGATTAAGCGAAAAAATATTTATCTGACCTAGATGAAGAGGTATAATATAACGTACTATGGTTATTGTCATTGTGTTCAAGGGAGGAGAAGTTTGTATGCAAGAGTATTGCATGGTTAATTGACCGATTGGTAAGACCTAGCAAAGAAGGCTAAGCAGAGAAGCAGAGAGAGATTTCTTGATGGATTTCTAAGCAGATCTGAAGTTTGAGATGAAAATGGAGGCCACTCAGTGAATTAGCATTAGAGCTGAGATTGGATCTGGATTTGCAAAGTAAGTTGTATGTATCAGATCACACCTGCTGATTACTTTATAACCATTGTATTAGTTCAAATCCTTTAACTAGGTTGACCTAATAGTCATTGTAAAAATCCTTTGAACAAGGTGACATTTAGACTGGAATGTTCTAAGTCCTCTAACAAGGCCACTCCTGACAGGGTGATTAAATCCTTTAACTAGGTCACATTTGACAATGTGTTTTGTAACCTTTAACAAGGTTGGCTCCTAAAAGGGAATCACTTTAGAAGAGTGAAATTTTGGTAGCATGTTACTAGTGGTTTTTCCCATATTGGGTTTCCATGTTAAATCATGGTGTCAAAATATGTGAATGTTATTGTTATGTTTTACTGTTAAGTTTCTGCAAGCTTATTTCATTAGTACAATAAACTACACACTTTTGTTATTTATTGCTGCTAAGCAGATCTGAGTTGTTGAAGTTGGTTTAAAATTTTATATGGGTGCATCTGGACCTAAGGATAACAGGTTCACCCCCCCTCTCAGTTATTCTAAATTCATCATAACAATTGGTATCAGAGCACTTGTTCTCTTGAAAAAGTTTGAAGGTACTTGGAGATAAAGATCAAGATGTATAAAAGGGATGGACCGAATATTAACAAGGAAAACTTTCCTGCATGGAAAAGTTTGATGAAACTTCACTTGGCTGGTATTGGTGATTATGATAAATGACATATTGAAAAAAAATATGTAGCCCCTACTAGAGTTCTAAATGCTACACAATTAAGAGAAAAACATGAACATAATCAAGCAATGGCAGAACTTGCATCATCTCTGAACTATCATGAATTTAAGGACATCAACGATTGTACAAGTGCAAAGGAGATGTGGGATTCCCTTGCAACCATCTATGGAGGTGATATGAACGTACTAAGAGCCAAATCTGAATGCTTGAGAGGTAAGTTTGATGATTTAAAAATGCAAGAAGGAGAAAATATAGTGCAATATTATGATAGGATAAAGGAAGTTGTAAATTCTATTAGAGGAGCTAAGGGAACCATTGATGATGACACTATCATGAGAAAGGTATTGAGAACACTTATTCCTATTTATGCTATTAGATTATCTACAACTCAAGAACTAAGATATACTCCTAATAACAATTTGACTCTGGAAAGTTTGGTAGGAAGACTTACTGCATTTGAGATGTCAAATTTTGACAACTATAAACCACAAGTTGTTCAATCTAAATTGAAGTCACAGATGGTCATCATCAAATCAAGGAAAGGAAATAAATGTGTGGATAGTGGCAGTGACACCTTAAATGATGATGTAGAAGAGCTTGAGACACTCATGGCAAGGAGACTAGCTAGAGGAAAAGGAAAATTCAAAGGTAAACTTCCTATTATTTGTTTTTCTTGTAACAAAGTTGGTCATATTACTGCTAGATGTCCTGACAAGAATGAGAAAGATGAAAGAAGAGAAAGCAAGTACAAAGATAGAAAGGATGATCGAGACTACAAAAATTACAAGGATTAAAAAGAAAAAGGTAAGAAATCTTGTTATATAGCTAAAGAAGCTCCTGACAGTGAATCTGATAAATATGATGAAAATGATATAGAAGTTGTGTATGTTGCAATGAAAGATGATTCTGACGATGATGAGAAAACTGCACTAATTTTTTATATGAGTAAAGGTGATCATTGGATTATTGACAATGGTTTCTCACATCACATGACTGGTGATAAGGACAAATTTGAAACCTTAGATTAATGTAAAGGTGGATATGTTAAGTTTGGTAATGATACACCTTATAGAGTTAAAAGGAAAGGATCAATTCAATTGACTAGCAAGATTACATGTGATGATGTATATAGGGTTGATGATCTTAAGTATAACTTGTTGAGTGTTTCATAGCTGAACACTTCTAGTTACAGAGTTGAATTCCATCAAAGGAAAGAAAAGATCTATGATGCAAAACCTTCACCAAGTGTTGTGCCTTATGAACCATTCATTAGAAAGCCCCTTAAGCTCATCAATTGATAAGTAGGAGATATTTTTCCATAGCAAGTCAAATTGTGATACTGCTATCAGGATTCAACTGTGTATTTTTTGAGTCAAACTCATTGACCCATAATTCATGAGTAGTGGTTCACATGAACCCATCTCTCATGAGAATGAATGGAACACTTAGCACTCATTGGATCTAGGTGGTGCAAGTAGAGTGGGTTTAACCATGGAGGAAACTCCGTAGTTAAGCGGGCTTGAGCTGGATGAGTACTGGGATGGGTGACCTCCCGGGAAGTCCCGGTGCTTCAAGATCTATGATGCCAATAGAGAATTAGTTGGAGGTGGTGAGAAAATGAAAGGTAACTTGTTCTATTTGGATTTAGCTGAAGAGACATGCTTGTTTGCACAATATAATGATGTTTGGTTATGGCATAAGAGGCTATGTCATGTTAACTTTGATAACTTGGTAAGCATAAGTAAATTGAAAAATGTTAGAGGGCTGCCTAAGTTAAAGAAACTTGAGAATGCAATGTGTAAGCAATGTCAATTGGTCAGAATGACTAAATCTAGTTTTAAGAGAAAAACTCATACTTCTAAGAATATTTTGGAATTGGTTCATACTGACCTATGTGGACCTATTGGTGAGAAAAGTTACTATGGAGACAAATATTTTATTCTATTTGTAGATGACTACTCTAGGATGATGAATGTTATGTTTCTCAAAGAAAAATATGGTGCATTTCAGTTATTTAAGTGGTACTTGGCAAAAGTTAAAAATTAAACAGGTAAGGTTCTGAAATGTCTGAGATCTGACAGAGGAGGTGAGTTCACTCCTAATGAGTTTAACAAGTTCTACAATGACCAAGGGATAAAAAGATAGATGTCAGCACCTAGGACACCACCAAAGAATGATATAGCTGAAAGAAGAAATCGATCTATCATGGATTGTGCCAGAACATTAATGATGGAGAAAAATGTTGCATAGAAATATTGGAGAGAAGCTGTAAGTACGGTTGTTTATACCTTGAACAAAGTACAAGTCAAGAAAGGTACAAATACCAAACCTTATGAGATATGGTATGGACATGCACCTATTGTAAGTTATTTTAAAGTCTTTGGGAGTAGATTTTTTATACTAAAGGATAACAGAAATGGTAAACTCGATGCTAGGAGAAGAAGGCATATTTCTTGGATATTCTACTAAGAGTAAGGCATACAAATATTTGAATTCTTACACTAATAAAATTGTGGAAAGTGCAAATGCTAGAATTGATGAATATGCAGAAATAAATGAAGCCGAAAGCATGAATGAGCCTAAAAGTTACAGATCATTCACTTATCCTGAAGAGGAGGATTCTAATGAAACTTAAAATGAAGTTGCTGATCAATAGTCTGCACCTACCGAGACACATAATGAAATTGTCAAGAAACAGGAGGTGACTGCTGAACTATCTGATGGAGATGCTGAGTCATAGTTTCACCTTGAACTAAACTTGAATGATCAAAATGAAGTTGAGAAAGAGCCTACTCTGGAAAAATATGTAAGAAGGCACCATAAACCCGATCAAATCATAGGAGAAAAGGATTCTGTAGTTATGACAAGAGGCAAATTAAGAGAAGACACATGCTTGCTATGTGATTTTGAGCCTAAGATAGTAAAAGATGCTTTGGACAATGAAGACTGGATTCAAGCCATGAATGAAGAGATAAACCAGATTGAAAGGAACAAGACATGGACACTAGTACCAAGACCTACCAACAAAAATTTAATTGGTACAAAGTGGGTATTCAGAAACAAGCTGAATGAACATGGAGAGGTGACAAGTAATAAATCAAAACTGGTATGCAAATGATATGCATAAGAGGAAGGAATTGACTATGGAGAGACATTCGGCCCAGTTGCAAGATTGGAGGGTGTAAGAACTCTACTTGCATATGCAGCCTACAAAGGATTTAAAGTCTATCAAATGGATGTGAAGTTAACATTTCTAAATGGGATATTAGAAGAAGAAGTATATATTGAACAAGCTGATGGATTTGTTGACCCAAGCAAGAGGATCATGGTTTGCAGACTGCACAAGGCATTATATGGACTGAAACAAGCACCCAGAGCATGGTATGAAAGATTGCACAATTATTTGATGAAGATTGGATTTGCAAGAACAAATGACAACAACAACCTATATTTGAAAACAAAGCAAGGTAAAGGAATTTTATTGGTTGAAATTTTTGTTGATGACATCATATTCAGTGGACAAGATATGATATGTAAAGCATTTTCAAAAGAGATGCAAACTGAATTTGAAATGTCTATGTTTGGTGAGATAAAATTCTTTGTTGGTTTACAAATACATCAAATGAAGAATGGTATCTATATTACTCAATCAAAATATGTCAAGGAGATAATGAAAAATTTTGGTATGGAATATTCAAAACCAGTGAGTAGACCCATGGCTACTGGATAGAAGTTGACAAAGAATGATGATACAAAAGAGGTAAATCAAACATTGTACAGATCAATGATTGGTAAGCTACAATATGTTGTACACAGTAGACCTAATATTGCATTACCAGTTGGAACTGTTGCTAATCCAAAAGTGACACATATAATGGCAGTGAAAATAATTCTGAGATATTTGAAAGGTACAAAAGACTATGGCCTATATTATAAAAGGAATGACAAGTTTGAACTCAAAGTCTATACTAATTCTGACTCAGATGGTAATGTTGATGATAGAAAAAGCACCACAGGAGGATCATTTATTTTGGGGAAAAGATTAGTTTCCTGGACAAGCAAGAAACAAAATTGCACCTCACAATCTATAGCTAAAGCTGAGTATGTGGCAGCAACAGTTAATTGTTCAAACATTGTGTGGTTGAAGATACTACTGAAAGGTATGAAGGAGGAGATCACAGAACCAGTTGTCATATATTGTTATAACATGAGTGTCATTAATATTTCTAAAAATCCTATAATGCACTCTAAGATAAAAGATATAACTATCAAGTATCATTACTTGAGGGAGCTAGTTCAGAAGAAGGAAGTGAGACTAGAATATGTGAACACTAAGGAATAGTTGGCAGACATATTTACAAAAAGCATTACACAAAGATGCTCATGAGTATTTAAGAGGTAAATTGGGGGTGATTCCCGTAGCAGAGGCTAACTAGTTTTGAATGGTATTGTTGCATCAAATGTTTTAATTAGAATACTTGACACATTGATGCACAGTAACACACATTTTTTAGAATGCTGCCTAAAAACTATGAAGTAGAAGACAAGCATAGAAAAGGAGATCAGTCATAAACAAAGATGACAGGAACAACATGATACAAGGATTAGAATAGAATAATTTGCATAATAAAGATGTCAACATCTTTGGCATTGTTGTCAAAGAGAGAGATTATTGCTAAAATAGATTATTACTAAAACACATATGAGGGAGATATTACTGAAAGAGGGAGATGACTAGTAATAGAAAACATTTCAGTGTGATTATAGACATAGAGGGAGTCAAAATGAAGCTAAAGATATTAATGAAGATTTGTTCATATCAGGAACACAGGCACTTTTTGCATTGCATGGTAACTTTCGTTGGAAATTATTATTTTATAGTTTGGTGTTTCCATCAATGCCAAAGAGGGAGATTGTTGGAAAGATTGCTACAATGTAGACAATTGTTATTTTGTCATTGATATCAAACCTTAACTGGTGAGACTATTTTTGTATGTTTGAGTACCTTATCTATTGATTGATGAAGATTTGAAAAGAATGGGATAACAAGAAGACCAAGGAAATGGTTGAGTTATGAGTATACACCAGGGTACTTGATTATTTGGAACTTTGGCAAAGAGATACATTGTTTATCTATCACTGAAAGTTCACTAGGAGGTTGATGCTGAACAAAGAGAATTCAATGTCGAGCAAAGCGAAAGGTGATGCTGAAAAAAGAAAAGATGATGTCGACCACCAGTGAAATACTGAGGGAGACAGAGAAAGAAAAGCAACAATATTTGATTAATTGATGAGATTTGAGATCTATGGCTGACATAGTTGATTTTATTGTGATATGCATTGTTAATTAAGATTGGTCCACACTCATTTAATGCATAGGAAACCATTATTAGTGCATGGATTCAATGTTTAATTAATGACTATATTAGAGAAGTAAATTAAATGTAATGATGGAAAGATCCGTTGGATCTGACCTAACCTAAGATCTATGATCTTGATTAAGTGGCAAAAGATTTATCTGACCTAGATGAAGAGGTATAATATAACCTACTGTGGCTATTGTCATTGTTTCCAAGGGAGGAGAAGTTTGTATGCAAGAGTATTGCATGGTTAATTGACTAATTGGTAAGACCTAGCAAAGAAGGATGAGCAGAGAAGAAGAGAGAAATTGCTTAATGGATTTCGAAGCAGATCTGAAGTTTGAGATGAAAATGGAGGTCACTTAATGAATTAGCATTAGAGCTTAAATTGGATCTAGATTTGTAAAGTAAGTTGTATGTATTAGATCACACCTGCTGATTACTTTCTAACCATTGTATCAGTTCAAATCCTTTAACCAGGTTGACCTAACAGTCATTGTATAAATCCTTTGAACAAAGTGACATTCAGAATGGAATGTTATAAGTCTTTTAACAAGGCCACTCCTGACAGGGTGACTAAATCCTTTAAACAGGTCACATTTGACAATGTGTTTTGTAACCTTTAATAGGGTTGGCTCCTAACAAGGCCTCACTTCAGAAGAGTGAAATTTTGGTAGCATGTTATTTGTGGTTTTTCCAATATTGGGTTTCCATGTTAATTCTTGGTGTCAAAATGTGTGAATTTTATTGTTGTGTTTTACTGTTAAGTTTCTGCAAGCTTATTTCATTAGTACAACAAACTGCACATTTTTGTTGTTTATTGCTACCAAGCAGATCTGAGTTGTTGAAGTTAGTTTAAAGCTTTATATGGGCACATCTGGACCTGAGGATAACTGATTCAGCCCCCCTCTCAATTATTCTAAATTCATTCTAACAAAGGTTGCATTATATTTTTCTCTTCAAGTATCCCCATTTTGCTCATCCACATTGCTAATGACATGAAGGCCCCGTTTGGTTGCAAGAATTAGACAATGATGGATTTGATCTAATAATGAATTTGGTCAATTCAGGAAGTTTTGAATCCAGTTTTTTATTTTCAGAATATATTTGGAACTATTTGGTTGACCTAGAAGATGAATGAGAAGATGTATTTTATGTGATTGGTTCCACAAATTTGTATATGGAAATAGAATTTGAGTAAGGTTTTTTTTTTTAATTCTTAATTTTTTAAATATTTTTGAATCTATTACTTTTTTATTTGTTTCATTTTTTTGAATAAGGTTAACTGTTATATTTTTATTATTATTTTAATTTATATATAAAAATTAAAAACAAGCTAAGAACATCAAATAATTATTTTACATTTATTAATTTTTTTATTTTTTTGATAATGTTAATTGTTTAATTTTTTTAAAACTTTTTTTTTTGGTTGGTTAATTTTTTAATTTTTAAATAAAAAATCATAAAGAAATTAAAAAGAGAAAAATAGTCATGACATTACTAGAATTTGTCCAACATATCCTTACCATATCCTAAAAAAGTTTCGGTCTCCAGAGTTTGTTCCCTCTCTTTTAACCACATTTACACATATGGTTGCAACAAAATAGTGCGGTTATCACACAAAGAAGGCATCGTAAAAATATGATATCTACTTTTTCCATTGAAGCAATCTTGGTGACACTAACTGCCTCTCGAGCCTTGCATAAGGTAAACTCATTTCCTACATCCAGTATAGATGTATATGGGTTAGATGTAGATGGGGTATCATCGACCCACCAAAAGTATGGACTTTCATTATTTCCCTGCAATACCAAATCTACATTAGTTCTTGCTAAAATGATTATTTCTTAGATTATTTTTAAACATAAAATATATTTCCATTAACAACTTTTTCCCTATTTAGGCAACACCAAAATTGACGCGCAAGATTACTCATTGTGTGTGACATTTTCAACACAAAAGGGCCAACACCACATTGACACATAGGCACATTTACCAAAGCCATCAACACTATATCAACAAAGATTTTACTATCATGCAATGTATTATTTTGTTTTATTGATTATTTTGTTCATTCACACTAATTATAATTGCAAGAAAAACAACATACTGAATGAAGACAACATCTCAAATCAGATAGCAACATCTAGATAGCAACAAGACTATTGT
>MU226716.1:78775-93114 GCA_018584345.1 Thuja plicata | reverse complement strand
TATGCAGAGTAGTATATATGTATATATCATTAAGTTATGATATACAGTCATTTTTGAATGAAGTCATTTTGAGTAACTTAGCCACATTCCTTTGTTGCCATAAATGACAAAGGGGGAGATTGTTGGCGAGTTGACTTCCTAAGGAAGCATGAATTATTTTGTGTTTTCAATCATGGAAACAAAGTCATACTAAGTTTCTATCAAAGATAACTTAGGAGATAAAATGACTAAGTACAGAATATAGTGTAGTCAGACAGATATAGTGATCAACACATCAGCGCACATGCTAGAAAGCACACCAGAGCATGTGTGCTTAGTTATATACTCCATGATGTATATACATGCTATATCCAAATGCGCAAGGTATGAAACATCAGTATGGAAAAGATACAGATAGATTAGTACACTGCAGTCTAGGAAACAGTCCAGAATACAGAGCACAGAAGCCAACTACTATTTTGGTCTGTGTGTATTATTTTGTGATGGTAAGGCTATGCGCCTTTAGTTATAAGTTTTTTATGATGTAATTAATGTTTTTGTAAACACACTTGAGCCAACTTTTTTGGAAGCATTGTATATTTTTTTAAGAGGCTGACTAAGTGCTATGTTTTGGGTCGCGCCTATTCATTTGTAAAGATATAAGTATGTAATGTATTGTTATGTTCCAGCGTGCAAGAGAAGTTGATTATTGTGTAAGAAGAAGTTACAGAGGGACAATATAATGAAGTCAGAAGATGATATAGCTCTTTGAAGAAGTAAGAGCATCCATGCATACATGGAACTGATCAGACAATAGTGTCACTACAGTAGTTCATTTTTGATATAGTGCATATCAACATTCAGAGGGTTGTAGCCTTCATCTTATTGGACAGTGAGTCCACCACCCCTAACAGGGTTATTGTAAAAGACTCTTAATAGGGTCAGACCCTTAACCAATTCATTGTACTCAATTTGTAAAGACTGATACTAACAGGGCAAAGGAACTTTAACAAGTTCATTATACCTAGTACAATATTTTGTGGGTACTAATCCCCATCAAATTTTTCCTCTGATCAAGGTTCTCCATAATAAAATCATGTGTTATGTCTTCTTGTGTTAATATTATTGAATGCATATTTGTTTTATGTTTAATTGGCTGAGATATAATAAATAGATAAACACTGATTCACCCCCCCCTCTCAGTGTTTCTAACAGTGTTTCCATAAATGAAAACCCTAATGTGTTCCTGAACAATCCTGAATGAGTCACTTGCCAACAATATTTCCTTTTGGCATTGATGAAAACCGTTAGTGAAAAATGACTAAGTGTCAATACCAAAATAAATATTATACTTCTTTATCTCCTTTACATATTTACTATATTATCTTCTCTATCTTTCCTCTATTCATTTTTCATCTATTCTATTCTCCCCCTTTGACGTCAATGGAAAAGGTATACAAAAATGTAGAACACATAAAAAAAATTATGCAACTTCTTACCAAAATTTTAGACCATCTCAAGCACATCTTGGAAAGATCTTTCAAAGATCTTTACTTCTTCTGTCTAAGTCTTTACGAATATCTAACTCACATTAATCAGTCCATTTAGTACAGAAGAAGATGTCTCTGTTGCCTTTAACTTAGTAGGCATGTTCTCAGTGATCAGAGCTTGCATTATCTTCTCCATGTATAAAAGGTGTATCTTCCCATAACTATCCCTTTCTCTACCCCAACACACTCAATTTGTCCAATAGTCTAGACACTTCTTTGTCTAACTCCAATATAATGTGTGTGAAGGTCTCACAACTGTGCATCAACTTATGTAGGGTCTGTTTATCATTTTCTATGATGTCCTCAATATTTTGAAGATGCCTGATAGGATTTACACCGTAACTATATAAATTCCTTCCATCTGATACACAACTCTTTGCTTCAGTCATTTTTTTCCCAGTATTCCCAAGTCCCATGCAATAGACTTGCATAATTATACTAACTTCTTTGCTAAGTATTTCTTTTTTTCTTTTTCTTTTGTGACTTTATCTAAGGAGTCATAGTGACTTTAAAAGTCATCCAATGTCCTGTTCAAGTTCTCTGCAGTGTCCTTTCCTTGGAAAGTAAGAGGTATAGGTAGGAGTTTGTTGACAATATCAACTCCTCTTTCCATTACCCTTGACTTCTTCACAACCTTCTACTCAGATATCTATTTCACTTTGGAAAAGGCTATGTAAGATAGCTTCATCAAATCATCCTCGTCCATGCTCTCAGTGAAAGTGCTTAGAGTTTTATCTCCACTATCCAACAATAAAGATGAAGAAATAGATACTTGATTTTCTTATTGTACTTCAACTTTATTTACTTTTTCCTCAACTACCTTAGTTACCTCAGCTTCACTCTCTTTCTGTTCTTCCTTCTCTACCACTTTAAGATCAAAACTTCCTCCAATATCTACAAAATTGGTAGTATCCCTTTCAAAAGGGTGACTAGGATCCTGCCAAGTGTCCAAAGACATAGACACACCAGTAACAAAGAAATATAGCTGCTTCACACTACTCACAAATTGACTATCATCTTGAACTTCTAATATGTCAAATTTTACTTCAGCTACCCTTGACGACTCACCTCTTAGAATATATTCAAGCTTAGTATCCTTGAGAGGTGAAAATGTTTAGGATCAATCCCCATCAGAAGATTTTCTACTGCCTTCTATGTTTCTTCAATCACTTCATCATATTTTCTCCCCATTATCTTTACTAGTCTTGATATTGTTCTCAATACTGGTTTTATAGCATTCAATATCCTTTCCATCTCTTTAATAGAAATAAAAGGTACCATATCTTCAATGGATTGTGTTCTGATTGTTTCATCTTCAATTTGTGCTAACTATTTTCTTATATCTAATTTCTCATATAGATCCTCAGGTATACTACCTTCAATTTCTAATAATTTCTTAAAAGTAAGTAAATGATTGATGACAATGTCCTCAATCAAGATTTGATCAGATGCATCATACCTCTCATAGTATCTAGTCAATGAAATAAGATTTCCCTTCTTAATGGTCCTCTTTTCCAGTATCTTCATATCAGGTTTCCAGAGTTGTTTCACCTATGTGCTCTTCTCTTCCCCTTTCTTCTTTACAACTTATGTCCTTTGTTTCTTAGGCGGAGAGTCTTGTTTAGTGGATCTATTATTTCTCTTAGGTAATTTCTTTGGTTTCTCTTCTTGAAATGTACTCTTTGGTGGTGTGGGTGTGGTTTTAGGTACATCAACTATAGTAGGAGGTGGACTAATAACATTCTTTGTTTCTAGAGGTGGAAGGGTTCCAAGATAAGTGCTCACCAACCCAGAAAAACCTTATGTCATATTCTTCCTTACCTCTTTCATCTCCTCCTTTGTAATACTATCCTTCGCTACTATATTTTCTACCACATTTTCTACTTTCCTCTTCCTTATTTCTCAAGTTTGTTCTTCCCTTATCTTTGCACACTTCTCTTCATAAGTGCCCCATCTTTTTTTTGGATGGATCAATTTTTGAGGATAATACATGTTCAACTTGTATAGTCAAAACCTCAGGGCTGACTTCATATCCCAGAGGATAAAAGCATTTCATTCTTACCTTTGTACTTCCTAAAGAAAACACAATCAATTTTCAGCCATGAAACATATTGTATCTCTATACTTCTCTACCAAAGCCTCAGGTATCCTCATTCTTTCTCTCATCTATCTTTGCAAAATTGTGATCATCCCAAATAGCTCACCATCAACCCATGTATCAGTCTTCTATAAATTTGTGTAATCTAGATTCCAAGGGGTTCATTGTCCTTCCAAGATATAGGGTGCACACCAAGAAATTTGTGTACTATGTGGATGTTCATATGTATCAATAAAAATCTAGACCTAAATGCCTTCTACTTATCTTTCTTTATCTACTTCACATTCTCCAAAATTTATTCTGCAATTATTTCACAAAGATCATAGACATTTTCCTTTACCATTATATATGCCATCATCATTAATCTTGTGGATACTGAGTGAGGTTGGTTTCTATAGTGTAGTTTATATCCAAGAATCATGGAAACTAATCTAACATCTTGTTGAAACATGTCGGCTATGGTTGTCTCCCTCTTCTTCCATCTCGAATGTGTTATGGTTTCCACCTGTTTCTTTGTGTTCTTCTCCGTGATAGGGATAACATGAGAGTTATCCAAACCTATTATGCCATGATTCAAATTGTTGAATATCTTTACTAGAAGATTTTCAATCCAAATGAATTGGTCGTGTACTCTGCTCAGAATAATTTTGAACCATTCCTCTTTGTCAAATTCATAGATTTTTGTCAATCACATGATACTGAGATTATCAAGATGTGCGAACTCATATTTTTATTTTCCATCTTCCCCAATCATGTCATTCATCTCCTTATAGATCTCAAAGTCTTCTAGAGACTCATACTTATAGTAAATGTAAACCCTAATGTCTTTGACATGTAGAACATCATAGGGTGTTTGTGAAAATGCACCTTTGGGATCATCATTGGTGGATTTTAATGGATGTTTCTTAAATTTATATACTGGACTTTTAACAACATAAAAAATTAATGGAGTATCCATAAGAAAACTTCACAAATAATCAAAAATACCTCTTCTCTGTGAATTTTTTCTTTGTTCAATCGCACAACACACTTGCTTATTTCTTCTTCTTGCTCAAAAATCAATTATTCTTCGGCTCTACTTCTTTAAATGAAAATTAGATAAGTTCCTTCAATTATCCTTATACTTCACTCTGTAAATAAATGACACATTTCCCCATAAAATCATCTCTGAAAATGATCCAGTCAACTAACAATCTAGCAATCACAGGATATATACCATAGAGCTACGTGATCATACATATATGTTCTATAACATCTCTACATATTTCCCCTAAGCTTGCAAGAGATTAATCTCTATAATCAGGGGCTGGATAGACTTATGATGTTTCTTTCCAATGCTCCCCTAAGGCCATGCTTGGCTATCTAGGTTGATGTAGCAATGCTAGCATCAGGAGAAGAATCAGTAGCATCTAATAACTCTCCCTGAACCTTTTCCTTACTTCATTCTTTTACCTTCCATACCTTATCATTGTTCATATCTCCTTCTTTCCTAAAATGACTGTTAAATTCCTCTACAATACTCTTAGCATCATCAATATTCTTCTTTACATTAATAGGTGGAGGTCCACTTATGTTCTCATTTTTATTATACCTGCAAAATTTCTCTTTATGTCCTAGATTATGACATTTGTAGCATGTAGGAGGTGGTCTGTTTTGATTAATATACAACTTACAATAATTTTCAATGTGCCCAAATTTATTGCATTTGTCACATACAATTTTAGCTGTTGTTCCTTCTCTAGTGTTATCTTGCTTTGTTCTTGATTGATCAAGCTTCCTGCATTCTTCCTTCTTGTGTCCATATGCGTAACAATTGAAACAATAGCCAAAAAATGATTTCTAAGGAATTTTTCCTCTATAGCTCTCTTCATGTGTCCAATATTTTTGCATCCATAGCATCTACCTCTGAAAGGTCTAATATGTTCTTTAGGTTCTTCGAGAGTAGGTCTTTCTTCATTAGTATTCACTTTAGATTTATCTTCCTGAGTTTTTGAACATTCAACTTCATTGAATCCAACTCTAGCAATGTCTCCTATAGGTTATTGTCTATCTCTTTTCTCATCAATCTTATCATTGCTCATATGAAGTTTTTCAATATGTTTCTTAGCCTCTACAAGTTATCCCTTATGATTTGATTGTATTTCACTAATTCTAGATATTTGTTCTTATAGTCATCCAGTTCAATCTGCATTTGTCCCATCTGAATATTAGCACCTTTTAAGGTTTCTTCAATTTTTTTGTATCCTTCTTTACTTGTTGAATCTCTTTATCCATATGAAAGGAAGTAGTTTCATGATCAATCTTCAAATTATCTTTCCCTTGTTCAAGTTGTTTTATCTGATCTGAACTAGATCACTATCTGAATCCTCTTTTATCTTATCCATAAGATCTTGTCTCTAACGCCTGGATAGCTCAAATTGTTCTTTCAGTTTCTTGATGAAACCCTCTACTCTTATCAATTTGAATTTAAAGTCACCATTTTCTTATCTATCCTTATTAAGGTCTTCAAGTGCTTCTTCAAAGTTTTCTTCCAAACTCTTAGAATCCATCTTGATCTCCCTTAACTTGTTAGACTTTCTCTCCAAGGGCCCATAGCTCTGATACCAATTGTTAGGATTATGTAATACTAAGAGTGGGGTGAATCAGTATTACAACACTTTAAACTTAAAGTTATCAATTTCACCCTTACCCATGATAATTGATGAAATGAAGAGAACATAAATACAAAATAAACAACTCATAACACCACGAATGTTTTCTCGAGGAAACCCTAGCCAAGGGAAAATCCTGCTGGGGATGGTACGTGCAAATATGCACTAAAATTATACTATCCCTTTTAGGATACCTAGCCCTATTAGGATCTGAATATTACATTAATACATTTCCATGTTAAAGGAATACAAAACCCTATTAAAGGTATACACTGAGCTCACTTCTCATACAGTCATAAATATTTCTTTGTTACAATGCTTTATCAAAATGAACATAAAAAAGAATATGTTATGCTTAGGTAGTTCTAGTTGTAGCTTGCATCATCATGTGTATGATTTTTTCATCACCATGCATCCATTCAT
The DNA here is from genome assembly GCA_018584345.1 of Thuja plicata. Lineage (NCBI taxonomy): Eukaryota > Viridiplantae > Streptophyta > Pinopsida > Cupressales > Cupressaceae > Thuja > Thuja plicata. Next base: position 86,413 of record MU226716.1, on the reverse strand, counting down.
CCATTCACATACATACCATACTTTGCTTCTCAAAAGCTCTTCATATATATACATTATTACATACCCAGTCTGCTCCCAAATACTTCAAAAAATAGAACCACCACTTATACAAAAATTAAATACAAAGTCGGTGATCATACACTACCAAAATATAGGTAATAAACAATTCAAATCCAACATAGCATGTTTGCATTCCACGTTACACTCCCCTAATCATCGTGACCATTCAACTGCTCTGTCTCATTGTATCATTGTCTTTGCATGTCTTCAAACATATGTATCTCTCATCTCTAAAATTCAAAAATAAAGAGACCTTAATTGAAGGTCTATCACACCCATAAATAGCTTTCTCTAAGCTCACATGACTTCATTCATCATATACAGTGTTTTGTGCCCAAAATTGTACTGGTGTACCTTGTAAACTACTTTCTAAACTTAGTCATTTTCAAGCCTTAACAACAAAATTGTTCTTCATCCGAAGTGATCCTTAATAACTAATGTGTTTCCATAAATTATAACCCTATTATGTTATTGAATACTCTTGAATGAGCCACTTCCCAACATGTCAATCATAGCCGACCATAAATCTCTTAAGATATTTATCCATCGTTCAATAACCTTTGACAAAAAATATTTAATTGCATTTATAATTGCAATATTGAGTAGAATTCATATGGATTGAATGGTTTGGTATTTTGATTGGTGAAGATTCTGCTGATAACAACTGGATTTATATATTGTCAAAGGAGAGATAATTAACTAAAATTTAGATGCCAAAACTCAATAAAATAATAACTCAATAAAACTTGAAAGTACCAATTTAACTCAATAAAACTATATACACAATAAATAAATCAAACATATCTCACATTACTTAAAATTCTACAAAATCACAGTAAGAATTATCATCAGAAAAAATGGAGCTATAAAGGGAATACACCAAGGAGTATCATCAGAAAAATGGATAGCAGGTTTCATTGTTTCAAAGAATTTTCTATATGTGAACGATAAGAATGCATGATTTGAGAATCACCATTAGAACCATATAATTAATCTTCAGGACTTGGTAGTCCTTGGTGTATTCCATTTATATTTCCTAATGTAGCATAGCTTAAAAATTCAAGAGGCATAGACAATAACCAGCTACGAATGAAGATACAAACAAAAGAACAATGAAACCATCATGTATATCATTGTATTTGAATTCAACTACATTTTACAACAAAGAAAGGTCCCCTAAAACTATGACTCTCAATGTCTTTAGTCTTCCCACATCCTACTTGCTATGTCATCTCAAAACTTCCCCCAATCATTCATATCACATTGACTCAACCTATATGTCTTAAGCATTGGTACATTTATCCCATCACAATCATCTTCCTCTTCAATAGCTACTTCTAATGGAACACCGTTGTCTACAGTAATGAATTTTTTTATAATGCAACATGATAAACAAATATGTTCTTGTGTAATGATTGGATAATATTTTTCATGCATCAGGATAGGAAAATGTTGCTTCAAAATCCCAAAGGTACGTTGTATTTCCTTTCTAAGTGAGGAGTGTCGGTGGTTAAACAACTCTAGTGGACTATTTATCGAGTTTTCTCTTGAAAATTCCTTCAGGTGGTAACGTATACACCGATAAGGAGCAATAAATCCTAGTACATTTGGATATCCAACATTGACTAAATAATATTTTTCTACCAAAAAAAAGTATATTGTTAAAACATGATACATACAGTGTGGTTTATTGTATAAACATGAATAGCATATTGTTATTACAATATGGTTTGGCATACCAAGGGAAAATACCAATGGATCTGATCTCAAGAGAGCTAAAGCTAGAACACGACTATCTGCAATAGACCTTTCCCAACCAAAAAGAATGTATTGAAACTTATAATCAAATGAACATACACCCATAACATTTTGTGACAAGTTGCCTTTTCTATCACGATATTTACTCTGAATGTCAACATCAATAGTGACTGCTATATGAGTTCCACCAATTGATCCAACACAATCCTATACAAATAAAAAATACAATCAAATGAATATGTGGTAATAAGATTAACACTAAACAAAGAAATGTGTACCACTAGGAGATGTACTTTTAAGTACGGATCAAAACAGTCCTTCCCACTAATTTCTAGAGGAGTTTTTAGACCATGTGGTAACAAATAATCTACATGGAGTGCTAAGACAACCATCAATACCTCATGGAAGTATTGGCATACTGTCTCTCCCGAGTGGCCAAAGTTATGGGCAATCTTATGATTCCTCAGATTGTGGTCAAGGGTGTGGAGGAACATCACTAGTTATTTTTCTAATGTTATGTTTATCATATCTGCAATGCTTCCTTTTTTCCTTACAATATGGGCTAGCTGAAAGAAGGATCCTTTTCTCATGCAAATTTGGTCATGAAAATACACCTCATTGGAATGAATAATGCATTTATATAAACCAATTTCATTTATTCTTTGCTTACACATTTGTCGCATACCTTCTTATGCAGACACTACTCTAGCAACTACAAGGAAAGAAAGAACAACTGCGAGAAGATGAGTGACTGTGGTCTTCCTCACTATGTGTCCTTGAACATTTATATTTTTGATAAGATCCATCAATGACCTAAAATGTGGACAGAGATGAAGATTTGAGATACAAACTAGCCACTAGTAGGCAAAAAGAGAGAGAGGGAGAACAAAATAAATGCAACATGATTATGTTCCATGTAATATGGCTATTGTTTGTAATATGATTCTTTTGTTTTTATCGTCATTCCTAGTTGGTTATTCTCTATACCAGTTTAATTTGTTAGCACTGTTGCATTAGGAAATCAGTCAAAGTTATACTGGTCAATGGTGATTTGGGTAGACCATCTAATCATATATGGAGCATATTTAGTATTTGTATATTGCTACTCTAGATAGTAAAATTTATGTAAATTGCTCCTAACACCTACTTTTTTGTCTTTGACATTATTACTCATTGTCATTGATATTATTAATGCAGACATCTAATAGAGAACATCACGATTCATATAGATTTGACTCTAGTAAGTCTTTATCAAACTAGTATCATGAGGTATAGTTGTGACTATGCATGATGGATAATCTTCCATGATCCATATACCACATTATACTAGTTACTCTACATTAACAAATTGTTTATGAATGGCTTACTAGAGTCAGAACTATATGAATCATGTGTTTCTCTATTATGACTGACAATGAATAATATCAACAAGCAATAATAAAAGAATGATATTATCATTATCCAACATATGAATGAGAATGGATACAAATATCTTATAGATTGTCTCCAAGGTAGGAATGTTACAAACATCTTAGCATTATGCTATATGTACAAAAATTTAGCCAACTCACCAAGTGGCCCGAAAGCAATTAAGAGCCATAACTCACACAGTTATGAACCGATGCCATGGTATGCTTACCAATGGATTTCACAAAGGCTAACACAAAATTTTACACATCCTGATAGGGTATGTAGTATACATCTTCATCACCCACAAGAGAGAAACCCAATCCACATGTATTGAGCATAGTGACACCAGAGTGAATGTACCTCCATGTGACACATTGCACCAAAGAAGTTATTACTAAGATACAAGAAATTATGGAACTGACAGCCACTTTATGTTGGGAATATGTGACTAGATTTTGCCAAATATGGGATTAATGATGACATGTGGTCTCTCCTATATAACCACGATAGTATGAGGATGATGAGTCATTTTCAGTATTCTATGACATATAAAGCCTAAACCAATCAACACTCCAATTTGTCTAGAGTCAACATGAAACATGGTAACCTTTTTAGGTGAGGCCTCAGACAAAAGGCTAATGTGAATGTTATCTGTTAAACACCCACTCATTCTACATGCAGTGAAAGAAGTTCTGGGGAAAGACTGTATGTACACATATCCCAGATACAAATTCAAAATAGATTTAATAGGGATGTTCTTAGACTTTTACCTCACTCGAGGAGTCTCTAAATTTCGTACAAAAAATTGTGCTAGAGGGTCTTTAAACACAAATACATGGGTGAGATTGATGCGGTACTAGACAAAGTGGATGCACAAAAGATCACACCAGTCTCACAATAATACTACTTGGGTCTAGAATGAGTGTTTGTGGGTGTAGTAAGGAATTTCCCCCTAATCATTTATGTGGAGCTCGAGGCACTAAGAGGAAGGACTAGCTTGATATATATGAACCTCATCTTTCTACAAAAATTTGCCTCCCTCTTGCCACCACCAACTATTGAGTGTTTCTAGGGTTATAAAAGATTAAAAGGGTTCTAGATCCCTAAAGGCGATAATGTCATCATGGAAGAGCTAGATTCCCCAACTCTACCAAATGTCAAGGAAGACTGGTATGTGGAGGAGATAGCTAGAATTTTGGCACACAGACGCTCCATAGGAGATTGCCCAATGAAATTGAGAGCTGCACATGCAAAGTTTGTGAAGAGGAAAGTGGAGGAGAGACACATCCCCATCTCTTCTGATAGTGCTCTATTTAGGGAACTTTATGGGCCAAGGCTAAAGAAATGTACCTGTATCTGGTGAAGGGTACATGGAGCACTTCTTCTGTTTGGGTTGGGTGTGATAGATATCTTTGTTTTTAGTTGGTTTTTCCATTGTTTCCTCTTATAATGTATTTCTATATAGCAGACATAGACATAAATGTCTTCATTTTTTATAGTATGGTAGCAAGAAGTATAGCCCTAGGGGCTCTAGTAGTTGTAATTCTGGGATGTCCACTGTTGTAACAAACCTTTTTGTAACAAACTTTTATTTACAGTAATGCAAAGGGAGCTGGCCCTATCTAGCTATCTTCTTAGCAAAGAAAAACAAAGTGTTGAAACTAACAAGGGATGTGTGCAGGAATTTTGGTGCATGGGAGTCTATATATTTTGGGATGAGTGTATATTTTTGAGAAGATGAAAATATTTATTTTAAACATCAGACAATGAGTTTTTGTCAAGAATTACTAACAATGAGGTTTTTATCTTTTTATGTTAGTCCTTTTCAGATAAATAATTGACCTACAATATGTTTTGGTTTCACTGTATAAAGCTTCTAGGGATTATGGGGTTGAGGATGATTTATAAACAACAAAATAAATCATTAAAAAAAATACGGGTTGTTTGTGTGTCAAAACATTAGGGTTACTATATTATATGATGAAGCGAAAAACTGAATTCTAGGCTAGCATCCACTCTGCCTGTGAAGAGTGTGAGCTTTGAATGAATGAAATGAATAGAACATACCTCCAAACAACCTCAACAAAAACTTCCAATCACTATCTCAAAACCCTACCTATATGCGCTAGCGAGATCTACCTGCAAATGCAAATGAATCACGGATCATGCAACTGCATTTCACTCGGTGGACCTGATAGTGCATCAAATCCATTCTATTTTCAATTCTGATGCAAATGAATCATAGGTCATGCAACATCATTTCATTCAATGGACCTCACAGTGCATAAAATCCATTCTATTTTCAATTATGATGCAAATGAATCACATGTCGTGCAACTTCATTTCATTCAATGGACCTGACAGTGCATCAAAAATCCATTCTATTTTCAATTCTGATTTTGGTGGAATTGGAGTTCAATTCCAATTTCACCTATTTCCAAGGAATCTATTGTAATGCCAAATTGGGGGGTAAAATGGAATTACCAAATCCATATTCCAGTTTGATGACATCGGCACAACTATATATTTCCCATTTCTCATTTTCATTTCTTCTAATTCCGACCCAATTCCATGAACCAAATAGGGCTGAAAGGATTTATGCAAAATTGCTTAGTAGGGAATCTATACATTGTTGGATTATTTTCTGTGCAACTTATACTTTGCCATGTTTCCAGCAAACTAATGTATGTATTATGTTGTCTGACTAAACATGATTTCCACCTTAGCCATATTTCTCTCGTCGCAGGGAACAAGATTCTCCAGAGCTCTTAGCCTAGGCCTATATTTAGAAGACCTCCAAACATCAGAATTTTTAAGCGTCTTTCTGTATTAGCATTGTACCCTTCTCACTGTGTGATGTCTAAGTTTGGCTGTGATTTTTTCTACAGTCAAAAAATTGGAGTGCATAAGCACCATTCCATACGGAGCTTATTTCAACCAACGTAGGTAATTTCAGTGAAATCAAAGGGTGTTGGTCAATTTGTTAGCTAGACAATGTTTAGCTACTTGTTTGAGTTGGCAATGGAAAAGACATATTGCGAGAAGTTAATGCATTCTGACATCGACGTTCTCTTTTATTTAGGAGTACATTTCAATGTATACACCATGGACTTGAAAGTTTAGCTGCCACCCATCAAATATGCATTTGGCAACGCAATAAATATTGTTTTGGCATGATTCATTCATCTGGAAGGTATCACGGAATAATTAAGCCGATAGGCTTTCCCTCTCGAGTGACCTTGGTTCCATAAACACATTAATTTTCTCATGCTCAAAACTTGTCTCACACCAAAACTGCTGGTTTTTTTTGTCTCACGTGGTTTTAAACCCATACTGGCGGTTTTGTTTGTTTGACACATTTTTTCGTATTGTCTTTGGTTTAACGTTTGCATAGGTTTTTCTTTTTACTATTTTTTTGCAACAATTATGGGGAGGCCAAGTTCATGATTTCATTTAAAATTATAAATTATATAATTTAAACTCAAGCATGATTTAAATTTGTCTGCGACCATCTGCACCAATTTTTTAAATAAACCTATTCAAAAGTACTAGAATATTAAAACATATGAAAGATTCAAAGAAAATCCACCCACAAGTTTGATGTCGTCTGGATTTAATAAAAGAGCACTCACACATTCTCTTCACAAATGCAAACCCTCACTATTTATTACAATTCAATATTTACAGAAAGAACCAGATCCTATGACTAATTTGGTCTATGTACCCTCCTTACGAGCTCCCATTAGCTTGTATTAGGTAATGTATTAGCAAAGGTGGATCGGCTGTACAAAAGCTGATTTCATTTGTTTGTCTATTTATGGAAAAATTTTCCCCAAATTCAGTTTATGTCCCAACCTACAAACATTATGAGCCTTAAGTCCACATAATCTCTGAGGTAGTATGTGAGATAAAACACATGCCCTGTCGCTGCCAGTTGCAGCTTCAAGTATTGCATATGCTTGAAAGCCTCTAAAACCCTTTCCCCAAATCAAGGAGAAATGCTACACAAACTAGGAAATTGAAATGTTATCCACAAATTACCTTGTAGGCTAATGTCTAAAGTACACCAGGAACAGATGGATCAAATTGATGTATCGTTAAATATTATGCATGTCTTTAAAAACAAAACAAAACTTTGACTAGGAAAAAAGACTTTGAATGTGTGCCTAATCAAATTCCTTTATGTGACTTGAAAGAACTGTGATCTGAACGGTTTACCTGCTATCTGGACTTGTAGAAATGTGCTCCAAATTCAATACACAAAGAAGTGAAATATGTTGCATGGGTTGGTATAGCCCATTCACACAAGTGACTTGAATTGAAGTGTTTTAGAATGATACATGGTAGGCTCAACTGACTGAGGCAAATTTCTTCAAATAAATCATACACACACACACACAGATATATATA
>MU226716.1:45030-70106 GCA_018584345.1 Thuja plicata | reverse complement strand
CTTGGGGTTTTAGAAATGATGTTATCAAACGAATTCGAGATCATTCTTTATTTTGTATTTCAAAATTTGAGAAATTCTCTTTTCATGTATGAAGAGTCTACCACTTAGCAAGTTTTCCTTATAGCCAAAAAAAATTTATATTGCTTTTTAGCACCTACCTATTTTTATTAATTAAAAAAATCTGTTTTGAATTGATTTTATATTATAATGTTATATAACCTAGATATCAATTTTATATTAAAAATAATAATAAAATAAATTAACATTATATGCACATTGACTTAGACAATTTTACATTCTTATGTGCTAAATCATTACTAGTACCAAAGTTTTTTTGTGAAGGAACATTGATTCCTTGGTTAACTCAAAAATCTTGCAAATAATCGCCCAATTTTTTCTTAGATATGGATACCCTTTTGGAAAAATAAAAGGATTTCTAGGGTTAGGCGTTCTCAAATCCTCTGTACAGTACCTCAAAAGTCTTAGGGACCGTGTCCTTAAAAATAGGGCTAATTAATTCAGTCTTTGAAATTCTTCTCAAAACCTGATGAACTAGATTCATTGGTATCCACCATTTCTCTGAGGGTCTTTTCACTTCCCACAAATCATCCTCCATCTATTATATTGTACCAATCAATCCAACCCTGCACTCTGCAACTCATTGTTCCTCTTTTTCCATTGCTAGGCTATTGCCAATCTCGCCTAGGGCAAGAGCTCATAAATGATCCTTAACACTTATGTAACTAAAACCAAAAGAAAAACTATCTATAAAGGCTCCTCTTTCATTCCTCCAAGGCCCATTCACTTTCCACAGTGGGAAAATCTCAGAGGAGGCATTCTTCTATGTACAATCCAATCTGGTCTAGTGAACACAAAACTGGCAGAAGAATTAAATTACAACTTCAAAATGAAACCAAAAAACAAACCACTCTGCACAAAACTAGAAAATGATGATCAAAATCTAATTACATCAAAAATCCTCTCAATTCAATCCATCTAAAATACTATGAAGGAAAAAAAAACAAAAAAACCTGTAATTGTTCAGTATCTGCACTTTGCAATTGATTGATTTATGTATTTGTTACCCAAAGTCTGGACTATCCTATATCTTTTGGTTCACAAGTGGAGTAAATGTGGCTCCCACAAGGGTTGATCCTAGGTTGTATGAAATTTGCACCTGATTCTGTGGTTTTTCTCTTGTTCTCTACAAGTTCCTATGTTGGCTGGAAACCCTAATTTCCTTTCCTTCCAAAAAACCCTTAAACCCCTAGGTCCTTAGTGGCTGTTCTATTTCATCGTTACCTTTTCCATGCAACTTAAGCCTCCTTTTTCCATGTGTTGTAAATATCTATCGGTGGGACCAAGTTCTTTCCTAATGGGTTTTACCTTTTTCCTAAGTTCTTTTCATAGGTCCTCAAATAATTTATTTACCCCTGGGTAGTACATTCTCCTTTTCATCTTATGGTCATCGTGATGCCCTAATTGTTGAGATCAAGCTTCAAAGATTAATGAAGGCATCACGCCTTGTTCACATGTGTTCACAAAATGCTAGACTCTTAGTGGAGTGTGATGTCATCTTATAAGGAGGAATCAATCAGATGGTCATCACAAATCCTTTATCACCAGATTGAGCTTGAAAGATTCTTCAAGGCATCACAATGTTGTTCCACATGGACGGTGGGGTCACCTATCTTCGAGGTTTGTGGCTGGTTAATCTGCAGTTAATATTGAATGCATCATGCGGTCAACACTTTCCCTGGATGGACAAGATGAGGGAAATTTAATGATTAGGGCATTACATTGTTGTGCCACGTGTCTAAGGCAGGGCCAAGCCAAAGTCAGTGGGAAGTTAAAAGGCGATTTGATCAGAATTAATCCAATGGTCTGTGCATTTCCTTAATATGAGATATTTTGAACAGTTAATGATTCAAGGAAAATCATCGTGTTGACGTGTGGCATGTTATCAGAACCTGGACCTGTCAGCAGCTAGTTAATTTGTGATCATGTTTTGGTTTATCGAAAGGATGAATTTTTCCCTTAAAGAAGAGATGCATGAAAGGTACAACGTTTGAGGCATTGCAACACAAGGATGATTGAATGTTTGAGGTCTGCACTTTTCCTTGAAGTGAAGATGATCGACCATTAGTCTTTGAGGCATTGTACCTATGTGCCACGTTGCATCTGAGATCTTGGGCTTAAGGGTGATTTAAAAAAGATCAACGGATCTATTTTAAAATTGATAAAAGTTTTGATCTGAGTCGTTGATGAGATATTTCAGCGCCAAATGTGACCTTTTATATTTAAATTCAAATATTTAAAATTTTTTCTCAGAGTTTTCATGGTGGTGGTGATATTTTACAGTTGCAGAGAAGGTAGATGGAATGAGCTGATATGTCTGCTCAAATTTATGATGTTGGGGGATGTCTGTAAGGAATATTTGATTATTTGAGATATTTTCAAAGGGCATTAATGTGCAAAGGTGACTTTTTAGGGTTTTTGATCTTTTCCAAAGAGTATCTTTTTGTAACACTAATCTGATCTGTATTGATTGTAAATCGACTCCCGAACCTTGGTGGTTGAGGAGGTTTTATATAAGTTTTTTGTCGCTCTTTTTTAAGGAGGTTCAAAATGTGTAAAGGTTTTCTGTGACATTTTTCCTGTCCTCAAACTTTCATATATCTTTAATTCTTAGTTTTCAAGCTTATGTAAGACTTTCTTAAGCATTTTTTTTCCCTCAAGTTTTCTTATGTCTTGGGATTATTTCTGAAGCATAATACAATGACTGGGTGTTGAAGAGATTTGTGGGTTACCTCAATTTATATTTCTTTTCTACATCTTTGTGTACTATTGTAGATGATTGATAAGCATAATCTTGTGAATTTGGTTCATTCATTGTTATCATGTCTCATTTCTGTGCCTATTTGTTGGAGTGAATGTTTTCTTGTAGGTCATAGTCTGTGACTATCTCCTTGAAGCTATTTTGTGAAATATTTTCTTTCCTTGAATAGTTCCATCTTAGACCTCCCTATGAAACACTTTTGCAAGCCTATTCAGAAAGTTATACTCGTCCCAATTCAGGGATTTCATTCTAATTCTTAGTCATTGTGCTATGATTTATGTCACTTTCGGTGTATCACCTAAAATACTAAGTTCCTACTTTATTTCCTTGCAGTTTCCTTCTATCCCTTTTCCTATCAAGTTTGATTTCATGTACCTGATGAACTATAACTAATTGAATGTTTGAAGGTGTTAAGTTGATGATCACCAGAGACATAGAAAGTTAATGCAAGACATTAAATTAGTTAATGTATTGTATTTTCATTGATGTCAACTTGATATAATTTGTATGGTCATGAACATACTGCTAAAAGACTTCAAAAAACTGATGAATCAAAGGCTATGCTATCAGTAATGCATAAAAGTTATGTATTCACAAAGTGGCTGTATACACTAATGAAGTGCACACCGATGGAAAGAGTAAACCAAAAAAACTAAAGGCATAGTGTTACCTGACGATGAAATGGACAACATTACTGATGAGCAAAGTCACATTGTTACCTGATGATGAAAAGCATAGTGTAACCCGATGGATAGAATTATAGTGTTGCCCGACGGATGGAGATCTCGAAGTCAACTGAAGTCACACCAATGAAACAATCAGTTGTCACCAATGAATAAGTGAAGTATTGACCGATAAAACAGAGAGTTCATAAATGAAAAAATGCTTAGCTATCAAGAGCTAAATATAGAATTAACTGGTACTTATCATTGTTTTAATCGACAAGATAAAGCCAAAGATAAGTAAAGGATTTAAAGTTGCTTTGTCAAGTTGGAAATAAGATATCTACAAGATTAAACTATATTTTTGATTTAAATCTAATTGGCGAGAATCCTGGATCACGCCAAGATCAAGAAAGCCAAGAAACGGTGAAATCATGTCTATATAAGAGACAAGCTTATTCATTATGAATAAGGGGAGTGACAAGAGAACAGATGTTGAAGAGATTATGAAGGAGAAGAAATTCTTCATTTAGACCTGATCAATCAAGCTGAGGAAAGAGATAAATTCTGTAGACACCAACAAATAGTGATACAACATCACAAAGAAGAACAATGTGGAGCAAAGGTATTAAATTGATAACATTGATCAGAAAGGTAATGCACTTACGATAGATCTAAAAATATGCAATTCAAGTTGTATATGTGAACATATCAATTTATTGTTTCAGTTTAACCACTAAAGCATCAAGTCTCTTAACTGAACAAGAATTAAAAGTCTTTTCTAATTGAGATACATCCCAAGTAGTATCAAAAATTTTGATCATAAAAAGTAGCATTGGATATGCCCGATTCCTATTGACAGGCCAAGTGAGTGTTTGATCAAGGATGGTAGAATTAGATGCCAGATACTAAGTGAGAAAATATCTATTTAAATCCTCTAAAAAGGTCACACCTAAAAGTGTTTTTGTAACCTTTAACAGGGTTGGCTCTTAATCGAGCTCACTTCAGAAGAGTGAAAATTTGGGGTACCGGTCCCATTAGTCTTTCCCTTAATAGGGTTTCTACGTTAAAAATCCATGGTTCATGTGTTTATGAGTCATTACTTTACTATTTTTCATTTCACATATGTAAATCTAGATTGATTGGTATACACTAGTTATTTACTGTGTTTCGGTAAATAGAAAGACTGCTTATCGGTAAACATACAGTAGAAGGTTTTACAAAGAATTCCGACAAGTAGTAATTTGATATAAGTATTTCAAGGCATTCATATTATAGGAATGAAGATAACTAGAGGTATAATTTTGTGGTACTAAGTTTGAAGGGTTCATTTAAGGATTAATTTTTGAGGCCACTAATTCACCCCCCCTTCTCAGTAATTACTAACAATTGGTATCAGAGCTTGTGTGCTTAGAAAGGGAGTTTAAGAGCTCAAACTAAAGATCACAAGATGAACAGATGAGATGTGCCCAAGTTGAACAAAGACAACTTTGCTTCATGGCAAAGTAGGATAAGACTCCACTTATCAGGTATTGGAAATGATGTTACTTAATACTTAGATACTAAATATGTGTTGCCCATAGGAGCACTCATAGTTGAACAAATGAGAGAGAAGCATGAGCACAACTACATGATAATAGATCTTGGTTCATCATGCTCCGACGCTGAATTTGAAGATGTCAAAGCATGCACAACTGCAAAATAGATGTGGGACAAATTGAAGCTTGTACATGGTGGTGATAAAAATGTTCTGAGAGCCAAGGCATAAATCCTTAGAGGAAAGTTTGATGATCTCAGAATGAAAGAAGGTGAAAATATCACACAGTACAGCACAAGAATCAAAGAGGTAGTCAATGCTATCTGAGGAGCTGGAGGTGTACTAGAAGAAGAGATAGTGGTAAATAAAATAATAAGAACCTTATTTCCTACTTATGTTATTAGAGTATCTACCATACAATAAATGAGAGCAGTAGAAAATAAAAATGTTACTCTAGATAGTTTGATTGGAAGACTAATTTCATTTGAGATGAATAAATTTGATAATAGTGTCTCACCAAACATAGAGTTTGCATTCAAATCTTCTTTGAGAATAAGTAAATCAAGTCATAAACACACTATGAGAAAAGATAGTGATAGTGAAAGTGAAGAAGAAGAGCTTGATGAAATTGAAATACTTATGGCTAGAAGAATGCAGAGAGGCAAGGGTAAATACAAAGGTAAATTACCACTTGTATGTTTTAATTGTAAAGAGATTGGACACTTTTCTGCAAGATGTCCTAATAGGAGAAAAGATGACAGAAGTAATGACAGATCATTTGAAAAGAAGTTTGACAGAGGTGATAACCGAGATTACAGAAGCAACCAACAATCACAAAGAAGAAATACCTGAGACTACAAGGACAAAGGAAAGGAGGCCAGTTACCTAGCTAAATGAAAAGATGAAGGCACTGACAATGAATTTGATGAAGACATCAAGATGGTGTTTTTGGCAGTAAAAGATGATTCAGATGAAGATGAAGAAAGGTATGTAGAAACTTCATTCATATCTAGAGTTAGTAAAAAATATGTTTGGATCATAGATAGTGGCTGCACTCACCATATGACCAGTGACAAATAAAATTTTGAGACTTTTGAACACTATAATGGTGGTTCAGTAAGAATATGTAATGATACACCTTGTCTAGTTGAAGTTAAAGGAACCATAATGTTGAATAACCTGATAAAATGTGAAAATGCTTATTGGGTGAAAGGATTGAATTATAATCCATTTAGTGTTTCTCAGTTGAATAATTCAGGTCACAGAGTAGCATTTGAAAATAAGAAAGAAAAGATCTTCAATAAATCAAGAAAGATGATTGGTACAGATGAGAAGACAAAAGGTAACTTATTAAATCTGAATGATATTGACACCACTTGCATAATGGCTAGAAACTAAGATATATGCTTGTGGCACAAAAAATTGTGTAATGTAAAATTTGACAACATGATAAAGATAAGCGGAAAGAGAAATGTAAGAGGCTTACCGATGGTGATTAAGACAGACAATATCATGTGCAAAAATGGTCAGAAAGGAAAGATGACTAAGTCTAGTTTCAAAAGAAAAACCCATACATCTGATGTCATTCTAGAATTATTCCATACTGATCTATGTGGACCCATGAGGACAAAGAGTTACTATGGTGATAGACATTTTATTCTCTTTGTTGATGATTACTCTAGAATGACGATAGTTATGTTTCTAAAATATAAATCTAAAGCATTCAAGAAGTTTAAATGGTTCAAAGCAATGGTATAAAAACAAAGTGGCAAGAAATTGAAATTCTTAAGATCAGATAGAGGAGGGGAATTTATTTAAGATGAATTTAGTAAATTTTATAATGAGCGTGGAATCAAAAGACAAGTCTCTACACTGAGAACACCACAAAAAAATTGAATTGATGAAAGAAGGAATAGATCCATTGTTGATTGTGTAAGGACACTGATGATAGAGAAAAACATCACCCAAATCTTCTGGAGGGAAGCTGTTAGTACTGCTATTTACCCATTGTAAGTTACTTCAAAATTCTTGGTAGTCAATTTTATATCTTAAAAGATGATAGAAATTGAAAGCTTGACTCCAAAAGTGATGAAGGAATCTTTCTAGGGTATTCTACCAAGAGCAAGGCTTATAAATGTCTCAATAAAGCCTCTAAAAAAATTGTTGAAAGTGCAAATGTAGAGTTAGATGAATTTGCAGAGAAGAATGAAAAGGAAAGCACAAAAGAACTAGATTTGTAGAGAAGAATGAAAAGGAAAGCACAAAATAACTAGAGAAATACAATAGGTTTGTTTACAATGAAGAACCTAAAACTCTACCTGAGCAACAATGTGTAGCTCCCAAGAAACATATTATTGCACCCGAGCATCAGGCTGCAAATACCAAAAATTAGGATATTGCTCAAGATGATGTACCAAGCGATGGAGATCAGAATGAAGGACACAATGATGATCAAGATGATACACAAAGAATTGGACCTGTACTTGCCAGATATGTTAGAAGGAACCATCCATAGAACCAGATCATTGGAGACAAGAAGGCTGGTATGAAAACCAGAAATAAGTCTCTAAATACAAGATGTCTAATTTGTGATTTTGAGCCAAAATCTGTCAATGCTGCACTTGATAATGATGAATGGATTATTTCTATGAATGAGGAAGTTGAGCAGATTGAGAAAAACAAGACATGGATACTTGTTCCGAGACAAGATGAAAAGAATGTCATCGGTACAAAATGGATATTCAGGAATAAACTGAATGAGATGGAGAAGTCACCAGAAACAAAGAAAGACTATTATGCAAGGGGTATCCACAAGAAGAAGGGATTGACTATGGAGAAACCTTTGCACCTATTCCTTGGCTAGAAGGAGTGAGAATATTACTTGCTTCTGTTTTATATAAAGGATTCAAGGTATACCAAATGGATGTCAAGTCTGCATTCCTAAATGAAATACTTTAGGAAGAGGTATACATTGAGCAACCAGAAGGGTTTGTTGATCTAGACAAGAACATGGTATGTTGATTACACAAAGCCTTGTATGTATTCAAACAAGCACCCCAAGCCTGGTATGAAAGAATTCATTCCTATTCATAAGTATTGGATTTGTAAGAACTAGTGAAAAAAATACTTTATCTGAAGGAAGATACTGATTCTAACATTTTGATTGCTGAAATATTTGTTGATGACATCATATTTGGAGGCAATGATATGTTATGCAAATAATTTGCAAATGAAATGAGCAAAGAGTTTGAGATGTCTATGTTTGGAGAGATCAATTTCTTTCTTGGTTTACAGATCATGCAACAAGATGAAGGTATTTTCATTATACAATCCAAATACATCAAGGAAGTGCTGACAATATTCAAGATGGAAGATTCCAAGCCAATTGGAACACCAATGGCAACTGGATGTAAGCTGAAAAAGGAGGACAAGTCACATGAGGTAAGTCATAATTTGTATAGATCAATGATTGGCAAACTCATGTATGTTGTACATACCAGACCAGATATTGCACATGTAGTAGGAATAGTTGCAAGATTTTAGGCTAATACCAAGGGATCACATAAGACTTTTATGAAACGAATCCTAAGATATCTGAATAATACCGAGGAATATGGCTTATGGTATAAAGGGAAGGAAAATTTGAACTTAAGGTCTTTACCGACGCTGATTGGGCTGGAAACATTGATGACCGAAAGAGCACAACTAGAGGAGGATTCTTTATGGGTGACAAACTTGTCACATGTATCAGCACAAAGCAAGGATGCATCTGTTAGTCTAATACAGAAGTAGAGTCTATTGTTTCTACTGCAAACTACTCAAATATTTCATGGATCAAATAGTTACTGGAAGGTATGCATATGAAAATTATTGAACCAGTGATTATCTACCGTGATAATACCAGTGCAATAAACATTTCCAAGAATCCATTCATGCATGCTAAGACAAAGTATATTTCTATTAAGTATCATTATTTGAGAGAACAAGTTCAAGAAAATGAGGTGATACTTGAGTATGTGCAATCAAAGGAAAAATTAGCCGATATCTTCACCAAGCCACTGCCTAAGGATGCATTCGAGTACTTGAGAAAAAGACTAGGGGTTAGACCCTTGTCTAATGGTCAGTAAGATGACTAGAAGGCTGCATCAGCCTACATATTATTAGAATATCATTCATGTTGATGCAAGAAAAGTGATGGAATTCAAAGATACATCTATACAAAGCAAGGTATTTATCTACTCCGAGCACATGAGTTGTTGTATTGCTAATGGATTGGGAAATTCAAGGAGTATATTATGGATAAAAAATATTGTTTGACACTACTGTGAAATATTTTGGCATTGTTGTCAAAGGGAGAGATTATATTCATTATCACATTAAGGAGAGATTATATCCATCACATTATCCAAAGGAAGAGATGTAACCAGAAAGGGAGAGTACATACAAAGGGAGAGAATTGCTGATAAAAGACATCATAAGAAAAAAATAGTCAAAGGGAGAAAGTTTGACACAAGAAGAGAACACATCACATCAGAAAGAAAGATTCTACATATGTCCAGTAAAAAGATTCAAGACAGAGAGAGAGGTGCAAGAATCAAATCTAAGCTCACATAAGCCTACCAAGGACCAGATATTTGTATCGGTTATAATACATAAGATTGGTAGTCTGATGAACTTCAACTGTTATATTTCATATTGTATTAGTGATAATATAGTGTGATAATGTAGTGTGTCACCATCAATGCCAAAGGGAGAGATTGATGAACAATAAATGATTGAACATTTGAAGGTGTTAAGTTGATGATCACCAGAGACATAGAAAGTTAATGCAAGACATTAAATCAGTTAATGTATTGTATTGTCATTGATGGCAACTTGATATAATCTATATGTTCATGGACATATAGCTAAAAGACTTCAGAGAACTGATGAATCAAAGGCTATGCTATCAGTAATGCATAAAAGTTAAGTATTCACAAAGTGACTATATACACCAACAAAGTGCACACTGACAGATATAGTAAACAACCGAAAGAAAAATCACAGTGTTACCAGATGAGAAAATGCACAAAATTACCAACGAGAAAAAGCACAGTGTAACCTGACAAACAGAATTACATTGTTGCCCAGCGTATGGATATCCTGAAGTCAACTAAAGTCACACCGACAGAACAACCAGTTGTCAGCGATGACTAACTGAAGTATTGACCGACAGAAAAGATAGTTCAAAAATGACAAAATGCTTGGCTGTCAAGAGCTAAATATAGACTTAACTAGTACTTATAATTTTTTTAATCGACAAGATAAAGCTAGAGATAAGTAAAGGATTTAAAGCTGCTTTGTCCAGTTGGCAAGAAGATCTCTATGAGATTAAACTAGAGTTTTTCTTTAAATCTAATTGGCGAGAATTATGGGTCACGCCAAGATCAAGAAAGCCAAGAAATGTTGAAATCATGTCTATAAAAGAGACAAGATTATTCATTATGAATAAGGGGAGTGACAAGAGAATAGATGCTGAAGAGATTCTCAAGGAAAAGAAAGTCTTCATTCAAACCTGATCAATCAAGTTGAGGAAAGAGCTAAATTCTACAGACACTAAATAATAGTGATACAACATCACAGAGAAGAACAGTATCGAGAAAAGGTTTTCAATTGATAACATTACATCAGAAGAAGAAAGATTCTACATATGTCCAGTAAAAAGATTCAAGACAGAGAGAGAGAGAGGTACAAGAATCAAATCTAAGCTCACATAAGCCTACCAAGGACCAGATATTTGTATCAGTTATAGTACATAAGATTGGTAGTCTGATGAACTTCAACTATTATATTTCATATTGTATTAGTGATAATATAGTGTGATAATATAGTGTGTCGCCATCAATGCCAAAGGGAGAGATTGATGAACTATAACTGATTGAATGTTTGAAGGTGTTAATTTGATGATCACCAGAGACATAGAAAGTTAATGCAAGACATTAAATCAGTTAATGTATTGTATTGTCATTGATGGCAACTTGATATAATCTATATGGTCACGGACATATAGCTAAAAGACTTTAAAGAACTAATGAATCAAAGGCTATGCTATTAGTAATGCATAAAAGTTAAGTATTAACAAAGTGATTGTATACACTGACAAAGTACACACTGACAGATATAGTAAACAACTGAAAGCAAAATCACAGTGTTACCAGACAAGAAAATGCACAAAATTACCAATGAGAAAAAGCACAATGTAACCCGATAAACAAAATTACATTGTTGCCCGACGGATGGAGATCCTGAAGTCAACTAAAGTTACACCGATGGAACAACTAGTTGTCAGTGATGACTAACTGAAGTATTGACTGACAGAACAAAGAGTTCAAAAATGACAAAATGCTTGGCTGTCAAGAGCTAAATATAGACTTAACTAGTACTTATAATTGTTTTAATTGACAAGATAAAGCCAGAGATAAGTAAAGGATTTAAAGCTGCTTTGTTTAGTTGGCAAGAAGATCTCTACGAGATTAAACTAGAGTTTTTCTTTAAATCTAATTAGCGAGAATTGTGGATCATGCCAAGATCAAGAAAGCCAAGAAACATTGAAATCATGTCTATATAAGAGACAAGATTATTCATTATGAATAAGGGGAGTGACAAGAGAATAGATGCTGAAGAGATTCTCAAGGAAAAGAAATTCTTCATTCAAACCTGATCATTCAAGCTGAGGAAAGAGGCAAATTCTATAGACACTGATGAATAGTGATACAACATCACAGAGCAGAATAGTATGGAGAATATGTTTTGAATTGATAACATTGATTAGAAAGATAATGCACTTACAATAGATCTGAAAATCTATAATTCAAGTTTTATATGTGAACATATCAATTTACTGTTTTAGTTTAACCACTGAAGCATCAAGTCTCTTAACCAAGCAAGACTTAAAAGTCTTTTCTAATTGAGATACATCCCAAGGATTATCAAAAATTTTGATCATAAAAAGTAGCACTGGATATGTTGGATACCTATTGATAGGCCAAGTGAGTGTTTGATCAAGGATGGTAGAATTAGATGCCAGATACTAAGTGACAAACTATCTATTTAAATCCTCTAATAAGGTCACATCTAATAGTGTGTTTGTAACCTTTGATAGGGTTGGCTTTTAACCGAGCTCACTTAAGAAGAGTGAAAATTTTGGGTACCAGTCCCAGTGGTTTTTCCCTTAATAGGGTTTCCACGTTAAAAATCCATGTGTCATGTGTTTATGAGTCATTATTAGTGTTTTGCATTTCACATAAGTAAATCTGGATTGATTGGTATACACTAGTTATTTACTGTGTTTCGGTAAATAGAAATACTTCTTATCGGTAAACATACAGTAGAAGGTTTTACAAAGAATTACGACAAGTAGTAATTTGATATAAGTATTTCAAGGCATTCATCTTATAGGACTGAATATAAATAGAGGTATAATTTTGTGGTACTAAGTTTGAAGGGTTGATTTAAGGAATAATTGTTGAGGCCACTAATTCAGCCCCCCCTCTCAGTTATTACTAACAGTACCAAGAGAAAAAATAAGTGATTATCCAAGAGGATTGCCGAGAATCTGGAGGTCTCACTTCAGTTAGAAAAGGTCCCACAACCTGGAATTGATTCTCAAGTTATACCAGATCACTAGAATCTCAAGTTTAGTAGGTTGAAAATTTGGTGTATAATGGTTCTGGTACGCCCAATGGGATCACAAAAGAAGTTCATCTTTCAAATCTTTGTTGCCTCAGATATTGTAATTACATAGCACTGACCTATAGTGTTCCTGTTTAAGGCATATCTGGAAAATCTGCTATGTTTAGGACAAGAATATCCAGTCCTACTAAATTTTATGAGAAAGATAGAAACAAGACGCTCAAAGCCTTCTAAGCTCTTGCAGCTGTCTCCAACAAAAACAAAAGGGAGAAAATCCAAAAGGACATTTCCTACAAGGAGAGTGCAGTCTACACCACCTGTTGTAGAAGAAGAGGAAGATATTTAATCAAGGATAGGAAGATATTTAATATGAGAAGGAGAGGAAGATATTTAATCAAGGAGTTATTAAGAGATTCAACCTCACTTACTAGTTCAAGTGTGACCTGTGCAAGTACTATTCAACAAATATCATTCCCTACTATGGCAAGACAATTTTCATTTGTACCCTTCAATCAGGGTATCCCATTGAATTTTTCCCAACACCATGATGTACCTCTAGTACCATTAAAAATATTTTCTAATTTGACAGGTGAAAGCCACACAACAGCTTGTGAGCATGTCAGAGATGTGGCTACCATATGTAGTATACACCATGTCACTGAGGAAGATGTGGCTACCAAGTTGTTGGCAGTCTCCTTCAAAGGAAAAACCCTAGAGTGGTTTAGAAATTTAGCAGTTAGCTCCATTTATTCATGGGACAGACTTGGAGAGTCCCCTAACAAATATTTCAAAGATAAGTCACCTCATTTGTCCTTAGTAGAGTAACTCACTACTATGAAAAGATTCCCTCAAGAACATATGACAAATTTCAATAACCAATTTCTTAAAACATGGAATAGGATTCCTATTTCTCTAAGGCCCTCGATGATTTATACTTTTCTATATTTTTTGAAAAGTTTAAATAGTGATATATCTGTCATGATTCAGTCTTTGGGAGGTACCTCACTTCTCTAGGATTTTGATATATCTGTTTAAGTGGAAAATTTTCCAATTCAACTTGGTAAGATAGGCCCAAGGCCATCCATGCCTCTCTGACCTGACATTTAACCCAATATGAGTATACACATTCCTCCATTCACCCCTATACCTATTGTCATAACACCTCAAGCTAGTTTAAGAAATGAGGAATCAAAAGCAAGCCCTTCCCAAGAACTGCAAGATATTAAGAGCTTGTTGCAAAATTTTAGTAATGAGTTGCCCAATATCAAAAGACAAAATCAAGGGGTTAGACCACCTTTTAAACAAAAAAATTCAATGTCTTAATCAACAGTATCAAGGGTAGGGACAGTCATATCAAAAAAGAAGACCACCATACCAAGGAAACTACTAGGGTCAAAAGAAATTTTTTAATCAAAGGCCATATCAACGTTATAACCCATCGCCTCTTAATTCTGCATATCTAGTCAGGGAGATGCTTCTTGCAAAAAACTACCTAAATTAGAAAATGAATGGTTCTTTCCCTACAACCAGCCACATAATCAAACTACATTTTCGAATGGTTTAAGGAATAAATAACTCATGGCACAAAATGCATCAAGCACCCCTTTAGATGCATCCTCGGCTAGATCAGTGTCACAACAAGATGCAAAATATAATGAGACTACTATCTTTAATTGGCAAGGGGAAGATTTTAATGGGGTAAATGGTGAATCTTTAATTGCAGCCAATACTAAGTCCTAGAGAAGAGCTCAGGACATGGAGAAAAAAGAGGAGAAGGGAAAGGCTACTAAAACTATAGAATCATCACATACACCCACTATTAACATAGTGAAAAGACCTCCTATCATACCAATCAAAGGTGGCCAACTTCCCAAAGATGTAGATCCCATGATGGTGAAAGCACACTAAAAAATCCGCGCAGTAGTGCCATTCAATATTGAGGAAAATATGAAGAAATGAATGTGACAATAACTATGTGCGATTCCTTAGCCACTCTAGGACAACCTAAAATCTTAAAGAAGGCAATGTCTGAGGAAGAAATTACACAACAGTCCACTAATGATGTTGCCAAGCCAGTGTTGTTCAATACTAATCAAGAAAAGAAAATTTCAAATAGCAACACCAAGGTGGATGCTAACCAAGGTTAGAACACAAAGCCATGTCCCTTTTATGTATCACTGATAATTGGAGATTCCCTAGTACATAATTGTATGATAGATAGTAGAGACACAAGTTCATTTATGCCTAAGAGGGTAGCTGACCAGATAGGACTAAAATATGAACCATTTCAAAATAAATTAATACATCTTGATGGTTCGTCAGTACACACAGTAGGTGTGGTCAAAAATACAAGTTTAATCCTTTACGCTAGTCTTAACTTCTCTATCCCTCTAGAAATTTATACCATCGATCTCCCTACTCCTTTTGCCTTATTTCTGTCAAGAGAGTTTACAACTAAGATAGGAGGTTACTTGTGTTCTGATTGGCCCCATATGATTTTTCATACTAGATATGAAACTAAGGTGACTATCAAATCTGAGTCATTAATAGTACACCATATAGAGCCTTATGTATCAAATGTCCTCAAAGCAAGTTGTCTCACATTTGATAAAAGTGATGTTCCACTCATCCAAGAAATAGATACTAAGATAGGAAGCATTCTAGATGTCTACCTAGATGAATGTGGGGTAGGAAATACTTCAGGGACTTAGGCTAATGTTGTCTGGAATACTGGTTTGGGGAACTACATGATACAAGAGGATGGTCTCACAGTGCCAAATCTCTTTAAGGAAACCAGTGAAGCACCATAAGAAGAGAGAAATGAAGTTTGGGATTTGTTCTTTGATGGTGCGACAAGAAGAAATGGATCTAGTGGTGGTGCGATGCTCATCTTTCCTAAAGGTGAGAAATATTTTGTTGCTTTTAGATTCAATTTTTCTTGTACAAGTAATACTGCTAAATATGAAAGCTTGATCCATGGACTAGATTGGGCCAAAAAGAGAGGTATCAATAATTTAAAGGTCCATGGTGATAGTGAATTAATTGTAATCCAAGTTAAAGGGATGAGTACAACAAAAATGATACTATGAAAGCCTAGAAGAATAGGGTCTGGGATGCAATAGAGGATTTCCATGATATTGATCAACATGTAGATAGGTTAGCTATTATTGGATCTCAATTTTATATTCCTAATAACATTTTAGTGGGAATAATTAGAAACATGTCAAGATTATTGTTAGGCCTTCCATCCCTGACAATGATTTCAACTGGAAAGTATTTGAAAATGATGAACAAATTTTGCAATTCTTGTTTGAAGAAGACATTTTTTTAGCGCATAATCAAGACAGATTGATGCAAAACTATGATGATCAAGTGGTGCAAATCAAGTCCAATAAGTTTCCTGGGGTTCTTGTAACCTTAGGTTCAATCTTCAATAAGGATGATCAAGCCAAAAGGAATAAAACTAGTCTACTAGTTCAACAAGAACATTACACTGATTTGGAGCTTGAACTAGGTAAAAGCTTAAAATTCAGAAAGGTAAGCACTAATTCAGAATAGCATTCTTACATCCAATTATTTCAAGAATTCAGTGATGTCTTTGCTTGGAAATATGAATATCTTAAAGGCTTTGATCCAACACTTGCTCAACATACCATAAAACTAGAGGCTAATGCTAAACCAGTTAGGCAAAAGAAAAAGCATGTTAACCCTAAGCTAGACACACTCATGCATATAGAGGTTCTTAAACTAATTGAGAGTGGCATCATCTATCCCATCAAACATACTAGTTGGGTGTCCAAACTTGTTCCTGTACTAAAAAAGAATGGATAATTGAGATTATGTGTGGACTTTAGGGACCTATATAGGGCATCCTTGAAAGATCACCACCCTTTTCCATACATCGAACAAATTCTACAGTGTGTCTCTGGTTCAAAACATTTCTCATTGCTAGATGGATATTTAGGGTATAATTAGATCGTAGTCAATAAGGAAGATCAATTTAAGACTGCATTCACAACCAAATGGGGAACCATGGCCTACAAAAAGATGCCTTTTGGTTTATCAAATGCAGGTACAAGATTTCAAAAGGCCATGGATATGGCTTTCAAAAGCCTCATGTATAAGTTTGTACTAGTATAACGAGATGACATTATAGTCTACTCCAAGAATGCAATTGATCATATCAAGCATTTAAAGATAATATTGGAAATTTGTAGGGAGTTTGGAATTTGTCTCAACCCCAAGAAATGTGTGTTTACAGTACATGAAGGGAATTTGTTGGGCTACATATTTTCCAAGGAAGGTACCATAGTGGACCTTGAAAGGATTGCAACCACTTTAGGACTACCCCTGCCACCACATAAGAAGAGTCTACAATCCTTCATAGCCAGGATTAACTTTGTTATGCATTTCTTACCTAACATTGCAAATCTTTTGAAGCCCTTTATAGCGAAGTTGAAGAAGAATGTAGATTCAGCTAGAGAAAAGAAGGAAAGAACAATTTCCAAGCCATAAAGGAGGCTTTGACAGAGGCTCCTTCCTTACTAAACCCTAATTCCAACATAGAATTAATTATCTATGCTTATGGAGGCTCTAAGGCCATCTCTACAATGTTGAATCAACAAAACTCAGAAGGCTTAGATAAGCTCATTGCTTTCTTTAGCAAAGGATTGGAGGAGTATGAAAAAATGTATTCTTTTGTAGAAAAACATGTTCTTGTTGTTATGAGGAGCCTCAAATATTTTAGGCACTTCTTCACCCATATCAAGGTACATCTAAGAGTTACACATATAGGTGTCAAAGAATTCCTACTTAGTAGAGACTTAAATGAGAAGAGAGCTGGTTGGATAACTAGAGTCATGGAGTATGGTGTAGATTTTAAAGTTACCAAGCTAGTCAGAGGTAGAGGTCTTTGTGAACACATGACTGATGATGAAACTATAAAAGAACAAAAACAAATGGATTCATCCCTAATTATACATGCAACAGAGGATCATGACAAGGAAACATGTTGGTTGTTAGATATCATCCACTTTTTGAAGACAGGTGAGTGCCTTGCATGCTTGGATTCAGAAAAAAGAAGGTACTATAGGTTGCAATCTATACCTTTTTTACTAATAAAGGATGTTATATGTTTGGAAGGAAAGAAAGGCTTCCAGCCCTACTTCTGCAACCAATCAAGATAGAGAAACCATTTGTAAAATAGGGAATTGACCTCATAGGATAAATTAACCCCCCATCTAGTGTAGGACACAAATGGATAATCAGTACAACTAATTACTTTAATCATTGGACAGAAGTCATTGCATTGAATGAGGCTAATGAGATTTTTGTCCTTAACTTCTATGATGACCTGATACACAAGTTTGAAATTCCTGATTCAATAATATCTAACAATGCACTTGCCTTCACAAGTTTAAGGGTCATTGAATAAGCCACTAGACATGGCATTTATCTCAATGCTAGTCCAAATTACTAACCTTAGGGTAAATTTTTGGTAGATTCCACCAATAAGAATTTGATCAGAATAAACAAAAGGACCCTACAAGATAATTAGATGGATTGGCACTCCAAACTGAAGTCTTCCCTATGGTTAGACAAGATTACTCCTACAAGGATAATTGGGAACTCTCCCTATATGATAGTTTATGGTAAGGAGGCTAATCTATCCATTTCAACTGAATTACCAACTTTAGATCTTGTAGCCCAACTTGTTCTCTTTGAAGAAGGAGACCCTTTGTAGTTATGTTATGCTTAGCTTATGGAGCTGGAAGACAGTAGATGTAAATTCATGCAGAGTATGGAGTTCCAACAGATGCAAACCAAGAAACATTTTGATAAAAGAGAAAGGTCAATGAAATTCAATGTGGGATACAAAGACCTCAAGTGGGATGAATTCAAGAGCAGACCTAGTAGACATACAAGGTTTGATTCATTTAGGGGAGGCACATTTGTGATCATAGAATGCGAGGAGCATAATTCTTTCCAGATCTCAAAACTTGAACAAGAAGGATTTCCTATAAAAGTCAATAGTTTTCACCTCAAACCCTCTTTTGAGGTTTTTCCTACCTTGTAAGTAGTTTTTTTTGTTGTTAAGTTCTTTGCACTTTAGTTCTAGTTTCTCATTTTCCTCTACGTTCTTTTGCATAGTCAGTTAGTTGTTTTATATAGGTCTTGTTTCCTTGTTTTAGTTTGTTGGTTTCCTATTGTTTCTCCTCCTTTCATCCCTCTTGCTTCTAGAGTTCTTTAATTTTGTGTTTTTGTGACTCCTTGCCCAATGAAATGGCTAAGGCCATTGGTTTTCATATGTCTAGCAAGCAGACATTCATCATAAATCACCAAAAATGTTGCCCAAAATCTCCTATCCTATGTCTTTTGGTTCACAAGTGGAGTAAATGTGGCTCCCACAAGGGTTGAGCCCAGCTTATATGAAATTTGCACCTAATTTTGCATTTTTTCTCATATTTTCTACAAGTTACTAGGTTAGTTGGAAACCCTAATTTCCTTTTCATGCAAAAACCCTTAAACCCCTAGGTCCTTAGTGGTTGTTCTATTTTTTTGTTACCTTTTCCATGCCACTTAAGTCTCCTTTTTCCATGTAATCTAAGTTACCCGTTGGTGGGGCCAAGTTCTTTACTAATGGGTTTTACCTTTTTCCTAAGTTCTTTACCTAAGTCCTGAAATAATTTATTAATCCTCGGGAAACAGATTCTCCTTTTCATCTAATGGTCGTCACGATTCCTTAAATGGTAAGATCAAGATTCAAAGATTCATTAAGGCACCATGCCTTCTTGACATGTGTTTTTGGTGGGTTAGGATCTTAGTGGAGTGTGATGCCATTTTATAGGGAGGAATCATTCAGACTGTCATTGACAAGCCTTTATCACTATATTGAGCTTGAAATATTTCTCAAGGCATCACGACGTTGTGCCACATGGATAGTGGGGTCACCTTTCTTCGAGGTCTGTAGTTGGTTAATTTATAGTTAAGTTTGAATACATAATGTAGTCAATGATTTCCCTTGATGGCCAAAATGAAGGAAATTTAATGATCAAGGCATTACATTGTTGTGCCATGTGTCTATGACGGGGCCAGGCCAAAGTCAGTGGGAAGTTAAAAGGTGATTTGATCAGAATTAATCTAACGGTCTGCGTATTTCCTTTATGCGGGAGATGCTGGAAAGTTAATTATTTGAGGCAATGCATAGTGTCAATGCGTGGCATGTTGTCAAAACCTTAAACCTTAAGTGGCTAGTTAATCTGTGATTATGTTCTTTTTTATCAAATGGAAGAAATTTTCCCTTAAAGAAAAGATGCATGAAAGGTAATGTTTGAGGCATTGCATCACAAGGACATGTGTCCTTTTTGATCAAGTGAGGCCACCTTTCTTCAAATTTTGAGGGAGGGTTAATCTCTGGTTTACTTGATCTTCATCCTAGGGTCTACGCTTTGCCTTTAAGTGAATATGATAGATGGTTAGTTTTTGAGGCATTGTGCCTGCGTGCCACATTGCATCTGAGATCTTGGGCTCACTGGTGATTTAAACAAGATCAAGGAATCTATTTTAAAATTTATAAAGGTTTTGATCTGAGCCGTCAATGAGGTATGTCAGTGCCACCTATGACCATTTACATTTAAATTCAAATATTCAAATCCTTTTCTTAGAGTTTTCATGGTGGTGGTGATGTTTTCAAATTGCAGAGAAGGTAGATGGATCGAGATGATACATCTACTCAAATTTATGATGTTGGCGGATGTCTTCAAGGAATATTTGATCATTTGAGATATTTTCAAAGGGCATTAATGTGCAGAGGTGACCATTTAGGGTTTTTGATCTTTCCAAAGAATATCTTTTTGTAACCCTAATCTAATCTACATTGATTTTAAAGTGACTCTCAAGCCTTGGTGGTTGAGGAGGTTGTATATAAGTTGTTTTTCACACTTTTGTAAACAGGTTCGGAATGTGTAAAGGTTTTTTGTGATATTTTTCCTATCCTCAAACTTTCATATGTCTATAATTCTCAAATTTTTAAGCTTATGTAAGAGTTTCTTTGGCATTTTCCCTGCCCTCGTGCTTTCATATGTCTTGGGATTCTTTCTCAAGCTTAATACAGTGACTGAGTGTTGAAGAGATTTATGGGTTATCTCAAGTTCTACTTCTTTCCTGTATCTTTGTGTACTATTGTAGATGATTGATAAGGATAATCTTTTGAATTTTTTTCATTCCTTGTTATCATGTCTCATTTTTGTGCCTATTTTCTAGAGTGAATGGTTTCTTGTAGGTCATCATCTGTGTCTATCTCCTTGAAGATATTTTAAGAAATATTTTCTTTCCTTGAATAGTTCCATCTTAGACCTCCCTATGAAACACTTTTGCAAACCTATTCAGAAATTTATACTTGTCCTAATTATGGGATTTCATGCTAATTATTATTCATTGTGTTATGATTCATGTCACTTTCGGTGTATCACCTAATAGATTAAGTTCTTGCTCTATTTCCTTTCAATTTCCTTCTATCCCTTTTCCTATCAAGTTTAATTTCATGTAACAAGAGAAAAAATAGGTGATTATCCAAGAGGATTCAGACTAGAACCTGGAGGTCTCACTTTAGTTCGCAAAGGTCCAACAACCTGGAAGTGATTCCCATGTTATACCAGATCACTATACTCTCAAACTTAGTAGGGTACAAATTTGGTTTATAACAGTATCAAAATGACATCCAACCTTTGGAAAATGTGAAGAAATTCCTTAAATAGGCCTCCTCTTCCTAGGACAACCACTCAAACTAATCAATAACCAAATTTTGAACAAAAGCAACCTTTTGGGAAAAGTTGTCGAGCAACTTTCAAAAGTTGCAAATGTTGCATAAGCAACATTTTGCACTTTTTAACAACTTTAATTTTTCTTGTTTCCAACTCCATGAATGGATGAAATAAGGTCATAAACCATATTATAATACTTAAAGCTTCCCAAAAATTTCCTTCTAAGGCTTTTGACTACCCAATTCCCATTTTGACTCATTTTGTGCACTAGGACATTACATAGGTCACTTGGATCAAAAGCATCACAAAGAAAACTCTAGAAACCCCTAAAGCATTCTAAAACCATCTTAAACTTCCCTAAAATACCTTAGAAACTATAAAGAAATATTTAACAACAAAAGGAAGGGCTTTAACCCTAGGTTCTCCTGCACCATTCTCCCCTAAACAAAAGAACTCAAATCCCATTGGAAGGTATCAAGTTAGGATCGATGCCCAACTTATGAAACTCTATATCTAGCACCCATGTAGCCTCTAAATATTACTTTCCTTTCCATTTGATAAGATACTCTATGTACACATTGTTCCTTGTCTTCTTAGATACTCTGAAGCTTAAGATCTTCTCTACTTGTGGTCTTTGTGTAACTGGTAGTTTCAAATATTTTATCTCTTCTGCATCCTCTGATTTCCCATGATCTCCTACTGGGACTAGTCCTTTGTATTACACCAAATATGCAACATTAAATACTAGAGAGAGTCCTACATCTTGAAGAGAAAGAAAAAACACTTGAAGCGTCTTTAGAAGCTAAGAAAGTTGAAAATACTACAGAGGTTATATCTGAACCACCAAAAAGGGAAATCATACAAGTTAATAGAACTTGTTATGCATGCATTAAACATGGGCATTTGGCAATAGATTGTAAAGAGGTAAGACCTTTTAATGGTTATTGTTTCTCTTGTAATAAATTTGGTCACAGGGCTATACATTGCAGAACTCAGTCACAACAAAATCAAAGAAGAATGAATCAAAACAATCAGAGAAATCAACCTCAAAAGAACTTGCAGAACACTACATGTCAGATATGCAACTAAAATGGACACAAAGCAAAGCAATGAAGCATGATGAAGAAAAACATCAGACCTCCTATCATTTGTCACACATGTGGAAATGCTGGACATATCACAAAGTTTTACAGATCCAAAACTCATAAACAAGAAGATCCCAAAAAGTATCTTTTTGAAGAGAAATGAGAAGTCAATTTTGTCAAAGCAAATTAAGATTCAAGAAAATTTTGGGTTGAAGTAAAGAAGGACAAAGATGTTGACAAAGTAGTTGATGCATCCATAGTAGACGCACCCTCTACTTCTGCTTGAATAGACCTTCTTGGTCTTAGGGGGATCTATTCTAGCTCAGAACCCCTGTGCGGTTGCTATACTCACATTAGAGTATGCACCTTTGGATTCATGGTTAAAAGCTCAAATTACAACTATATGCATTCATGCATTATCTAAAATGCATCAGGATCAAAGTTTGAGAATCTCTATGTATGGTTGCAAGTATTAAATGTGGCAGATTATATAAAAAGGGATTCGTATTTGATCATTCTCACATTTACATTCGAAGAGAAATAAATTGAAGAGAATTGGAGCACTAAGACATCCAAGCACAAAGGCATAGTAGTTTAAAAGTTGGAAAAAATGGTTAAGCAGTTTGAAATGAAGCCCTGGCCATCGCGCCATTTCAGAATTTCATGGAAACCCTACTTAAACAATCACCAAGTAAGTAACGGCGACCCCAGTTGTATTTGATGTAGAAGAAAGGAAGAGATTCATATTTAAGAAGCATCCATTCAAGTCTATATTGGCTGATGTGGAAGGAGCTTTCTCTAAAACCCCAATTGGCATTGTTCACGTGGAAGATATCTGCGCGTACATATACAACAAGAAGGAATCACTAGGAGATGATAATATAGATTCTCACATGGCATCAATGCTAAACAAGGACTTCACATTCAAAGATGAGTTCACGCACCTACAAGATAACCCTATTATTGATTATTCAAATGTGCAAGAGTTTGAAGAACCAGAATGGGTAAAAATCCTGTTGAGTAGAATTCATGATGATCTATTTTGGATTGGTGATGTCCCTGTTCATATCACTATAGACCTAATCCATTAGTTGACTGGACCAGTATTTCCCATTGGAAAAGATGTTAAGAAGCAGATTGAGAAAGTTTGTTTGTCAAGAAGTGACAGCCGTGGTATGACAGTAGACCCCATCAAGGAGGATGGCATTAAAATCATGACAATGATACTTGGTTACAAGTTCTAGAAAGCAAGTAGGTTCAATAGTGTATCTACAGCAACAGTCCTTGCAGCAATCAAAATAGTAAAGGTCTTTCTTCATCAGTATTCACTTTAGATTTATCTTCCTGAGTTTTTGAACATTCAACTTCATTGAATCAAACTCTAGCAATGTCTCCTATAGGTTATTGTCTATCTCATCAAATCCATTCTATTTTCAATTATGATGCAAATGAATCATAGGCCGTGCAACTTCATTTCATTCAACGGACCTGACAGAGCATCAAATCCATTCTATTTTCAATTCTGATTTTGGTGGAATTGGAGTTCAATTCCAATTTCACCTATTTCCAAGGAATCTATTGTAATGCCAAATTGGGGGGTAAAATGGAATTACCAAATCCATATTCCAGTTTGATGACATCGGAACAACTGTATATTTTCCATTTCTCATTTTTGTTTCTTCTAATTCTGACCCAATTCTATGAACCAAACAGGGCCAAAAGGATTTATGCGAAATTGCTTAGTAGGGAATCTATACATTGTTGGATTATTTTCTATGCAACTTATACTCTACCATGTTTCCAGCAAACTAATGTATGTATTATGTTGTCTCACTAAACATGATTTCCACCTTAGCTAGATTTCTCTCATTGCAGGGAACAAGATTCTCCAGAGCTCTTAGCCTAGGCCTATATTTAGCGGACCTCCAAACATCAAAATTTTTAAGCGTCTTTCTGTATTAGCATTGTAGTCTTCTCACTGTGTGATGTCTAAGTTTGGCTGTGATTTTTTCTACAGTCAGAAACTTGGAGTGCATAAGCACCATTCCATACGGAGGTTATTTCAACCAGCGTAGGTAATTTCAGTGAAATCAAAGGGTATTGGTCAATTTGCTAGCTAGACAATGTTTAGCTACTTTTTTGAGTTGGCAATGGAAAAGACATATTGTGAGAAGTTAATGCATTCTGACATCGATGTTCTCTTTTATTTAGGAGTACGTTTCAATGTATACACCATGGATTTGAAATTTTAGCTGCCACCCATCAAATATGCATTTGGCAACGCAATAAATATTGTTTTGGCATGATTCATTCATCTGGAAGGTATCACAGAATAATTAAGCCGATAGGCTTTCCCTCCCGAGTGACCTCGGTACTGTACACACATTAATTGTCTCACTGATGAAGGGTGCTCCCCTTAATGCCACAAACACATAACAGAAATAGAGAAACAACAACAATTTGCAAGAACAGAAAATGGGCTTCTTATTATCTCCACAAATGTGGAATTACAAACTTTCA
>MU226715.1:1568345-1587820 GCA_018584345.1 Thuja plicata | reverse complement strand
TTTGATGGTTTTTCTAATTATGATTTAATTAGATGGTTCATCTATATTATAATTTAAAAGAATTCCACTAACCCAATTCTGGTTAAGAACTCTGCCAAAGCCTGTTCTGTGTAGAGTAGGAATGCCTAGCAAATGGGATGAAGTAGAGATATTACCAGGAATACGAGTACAGAAGTGAGAGCTTTGAAACAGGCATCCATTTAGCATAAAGGATATATGAAATTTGTTATATGTATTTGCAACTGCCTTGTATGACTTAACGATTTCTATTAAAGGTTTGTAGTATCCCGAATTTAATGGTTTTGTATTTTCTGATGAGGGTTGCAGGATTTATGCATTTAAATGTTGAAAAGCAAGGCTTGTACATTCATATTTTTCTTCATAAATTTATGAAAGTTGATGATTATATGAAGTCTAACAGTTATTTGATCATTTTTTCACAAAGTAGATGTAATCTATTATGTGTCTTTGTTTGGCTGTTGTTTTTACTTCATATTTAATAAAATGCAACTTGTACAAATTTCAACTTCATTTATAACTTTTTACAATTGAAAAAATGTGCTGGTTTTTTGACTTTTTTATATTTAGCTACACAATATTTTGAGTCACATTTCCACATACCTGTTTGAGTTTGATTACAAAGAAACTGCAATAATAAGTTGCTTGCTTAAGTTCTTGCCTTCTTTTGAGGCGTTGGAAACTTAAGAGCTACCTGAGTATGATAGGGTCAATGTTTGAAATTGTACTGGACAAGTGCTCCAATTAACATATTACAGTTTGGTGATTTCTTTTAAAGAATGTGGAGATGGACTATTTATTTTTGGAACGAAGGAAGAAGATAAATATTATTAATTTGTGACTAAATTTTGATATGTTTTCCTTTGACAAATCAATACTGGTTAATTCATACTACCATCATCACTCTCACAAAATAATCACAACATTCAAACATCATCAATCATAATATTCACATAGAACCGAATTAAATGCACTTTACAAATTATGATACACTATGTTCCTCAAAGCTTACCATTCTTATTATAGATACTACGGGCAATGCTGCGATTTTCTGCTGGCTGTGGCTAGGGTCTTTGTGCCCTAGCTATTTGTGGTGTTTGTCTGTGTATAGGGGTAGCGAAGGTGTGTGCTAGTGGGCTGCATTTGGGTTGTGTGAGAGCTGCGTTTTTTGTGGGGGCTTTTGGTTCTGTTGGGTGCTGGATTTGGGGTTCGGTTTGCCTTTGTTGGTTTTTGTGTCTCAGGTTCTAAATGGCGGGGATTTCAATGACCTCGGAATTGATGTTGTCGGGTTGTGATAAGACTCATCATGGGTCTTCATCCAGCATGCATGCACAAAAGGTTGAGACTTTTTATGCGAGTGAGGGTCCTAAGATGAAGAAGATTAATGGGTGTTTGCCTCAAAGCCAGGATCGCCCTGTTTTAGTCATTTCTCCTGATTCGGTGTCAGAAGATGTCTCCTACTAGAGTCAGCATGCTCTCATTTGCAAGTTTCTTGGTATTCACATTTCTCTGTCTACACTAGAAGCTTGGATCCGGAGGTTGTGGCAGATTGAAGGCAATTTGGATATTATGTTGGCTGCTAATAGCTATTTTATGGTTGTTTTCACCAATATGGCAGATCATAATAGGGTGTTTGAAGGTGGCCCTTATTTTTACAATCAAGCTGGATTGTTTATTAAACCATGGCATATGGGTTTTAATTCGGCTGAGGAGATGCCTTCTCGAGTTCCTGTGTGGGTTCGCCTGCCTTGCCTCCCTCTTGAATTTTGGAGAGAGGATATCCTACAGAGGGTTGCTTCTCTTTTGGGGAAGCCTGCTGCGGTTGCTACCCAAACTCTGGATAAAAAGGTTATTTCCTTTTCTCGTATTTGTGTCGAGATTGATCTCAATAATCTACTGCTAGATTCGCTAGAAATCTGTATTGGTTCTGCATCATGGATTCAACAGCTGGATTATGAATCTATCCCTTTTCGGTGTCAATTATGTCATGAGTATGGCCATCTCCGGCAGCAGTGCCCCAAAATTCGTAAGGATGCTCCTTCTTATCATTCCCCTTCCTTGGCTCCTCCCCCTATTGGTAGTGAGGATAAAAGGAAAGCTCCCATGTGAGAGGAGGCTACAGTTAAAGATAAGGATGGTTTTGTGCTAGTTAAATCTAAGGCTAAAGGAAATGGGGGTCAGAAGAGGCCTTTTAAGGATAGGCAGTCAGTTGGGGGTTTCAACAGATTTGAAGTTCTTGATTCCTTAGCTCTGGAGGAAGGGATTTCAAATGTTGTCACTTCTACTATGGCTGGAGTGGGTATGGTGATTGCTCCAACTCTTGTGCTAGATCATGTTCAACAAGGAGGCCCTCAAGTACAACAAGTGACTTTGGATAATCCCATGGAAGATGATATTTTTTTGACAGATTTAGCTAGGGAGGTTTTATCTACTTCTCATGCTAAGGGATCTTCTCATCGACTAGGAGTACAAAAATGACCCCTTAAGAAAGGTCATACTGATAACTCTGCTAGGGGATGGAAGATAGACCATGATAAGATTAAGATTACAGGTGACCTATTGGTGGAATCGGGGTTGGTTAAACCTATTGTTGCTCACTTTTCTCAAACCTCTCGATGATCGTTCTCTCTTAGAATGTGAGGGGGTTGAATAGCACCTCCCATCAACAAGCTATTCGTGATTTGATTGAAATTCATTGTCTAGATGTCTTCTATGTTCAAGAGACAAAGATTTCTGTTGAGGTCATGCATCAGTGTGCTCCACGTATTTGGTATGTTGGTCAGTGTCAGAGTATTGGTTCACAGGGTAACTCTAGAGGTTTGGCCCTTTTTTGGAACCCTCGCAAGATTTTTCCCCTTTGGTGGATCTCTAATCATAATTCCATCTCTATGGTGGCTGCCACTTTGGATTCCGGTGAGACTATTCTTGTTACCAATGTATATGCTCCTATTGATATTTGTGGCAAAATTAGACTCTGGGACCACATTAGGTATGTTCTCTCTTGTGCTCCTTATTTTCCTTGGATTTTGGGTGGGGATTTCAATTTTGTTTTATGTTTGGAGGAGAAAAGAGGTGGTTTGCCTAGGCTTGGTCCTTCTTCTATTCTTTTTCAATCCTAGGTAGATGCTCTTTCCGTTATTGATGTTAAGCCTTCAAATGGGATTTTCACTTGGGACAATAGAGGCAGTTGTCATGAGGCCATCTTTGAATGTCTAGACAGGTTTCTTGTTTCTTGTTTCTAGGTTGGAGGTGGTCTGGTTACCAGTTCTGAAATTCTTGACTGGAGGGGTTTGGATCATTGGCCAATTAAGTTCTCTTCTTCTCCTGTGGCTTCGCTTAAGAGGCCTTCTTTTAGATTTCAGCTTATGTGGCTTCGTGACTCTTCGCTTTATGATTTGGTGGCTAAGTGGTGGAGAGAGGGTGGACCAACTTATGGCACTGCTATGTTTGTTTTTGAAAAGAATCTTAAATATGTAAAGTATCATCTTAAGAGATGGAATACTTCATGTTTTGGGAACCTCCAGTCTAGAAAGAAGAATTCTCTCGATCGTCTTGCAGTGATTACTTGCCAGATTAGGGACTCTAGCCTTACTATTGTTCTTGGCAAGGAAGAATCTCAGGCTTTGCGTGATGTGGAAGAATGGGAGCTTCGTTAGGAGATTTATTGGAAACAGAAGGCTCGCATTGATTGGTTGCAGGAAGGGGATAGGAATACTGCTTTTTTCATCATTCAATTCAGGCTTGTCATAATAAGGGGTGTATTTCTTCTCTTTTTACTTCGGAAGGACTTAAGATTTCCTCTCAAGCTGCTCTGATTAGGGAAGCCCACCATTTTTATTCTTCTCTTTTTTCTAAAGATTCTTTGTCTGTTGATGAAGAGGAGAATTTGATTTTGTCTTGTATTCCTTCTCTTATCACCGAGCCAATGAATGATTCTCTTATTCATTCGATTTTGATCACAGAGCTTGAGAAAGTTGTTTTTGGGATGAATACTGGCAAGGCTCCTGGGCCTGATGGTTTTCCTGTGGAATTTTTTCCGGAATTTTGGGATATTATTAATCAGGATCTCTTGGAGGTGGTTAGGGAATCTCTTTAGAATAAGTAGATGCTTCATGCTTTGAACTCCACCTTTTTTATCCTCATTCCCAAGAAAGAAGGGGCTGAAAATCTTGAGTCCTTTCGCCCCATTGCCCTTTGCAATGTGGTGTATAAAATTATCACTAAGTTGATTGCGGAAAGACTTAAGATATGTCTTTTGGTTGTGATCTTTGAGGAGCAAGGGGGTTATGTGGTTGGTAGGCAGATTCTTGATGGGGTTGTTGTTGCTTCTAAATTTATTCACTCTATGTCAGTTTCAAAAGAGAGATCTATGTTCATCAAGTTGGATATGGCCAAGGCTTATGACAGAGTGAAATGGATTTTTCTTCAAAAGATCCTTCTAGCCTTTGGCTTTTACCCTGAATGAGTGAGCTGGATTTTGAGTTGTGTTACTTCATCTTCTTTCTCTATTATTATGAATGGTGAGCCTTCAGAGCCTTTTGGTGCCTCCAGAGGCCTCCGCCAAGGAGATCCTTTTTCCCCATACCTCTTTATCATTTTGGCTGAAGGTCTAGGTCGCTTTCTTAAGCTTTGTGTTACTCAAGGTTTGATTTATGGGTGGCATTGGGGTGGTGACCTACCTCATCTTTCTCATCTTTAGTTTGTGGATGACACTTCTCTTATGGGACATGCTCATGTTCAGGAAGCTACTTCTTTTAGGAAAGCTTTGGATGTGTACCTTGCTACTTCTGGTCAGAAATTTAATGAGCATAAGTCCTCCATTTTCTTCTTCAATACACCTCAAGCTATTCAGAAATATTGTTGATATTATGTGGTTTTCAATTGGCTCGCTTCCCTTTGTTTATCTGGGTATCCCTCTCACGATGGGTAGGCATCCTAGATCCACTTGGCAAACTTTGTTTGATAAATTGCACCAAAAGGTTAGCCACTGGACTCATCGTTGGCTATCTACTACGACTCATTTGACTCTTTTAAAGTCGGTCATCCAAGCCCTTCCTATTTATAGTTTTTGTTCAAGCTACTCCTATGTACTTCCTTCAGGAATTTGATGCTCTCTCCCATCAATTTCTCTGGAGTGGGAATCTCTCAAATTCTAAATTGAGCCTTGTTAGGTGGGAAATTGTGTGCAGACCAATTAAAGAGGGTGGCCTTGGTTTATGGTCTGCTATTGTTAATGGAAAAGTTCTTGCTGCTAAGCTTTATTGGCACTGGTGTACTAATCAGCATCATCTTAGGGCTCGCATCCTCTCCCATAAGTATCTTCCTCGAGTTAATGGCTTTAATATTCCACGCTTTCCTCTGTTGGGGAGAGGTTCTATGATTTGGAATACTTTGAAGCTTGGAGCTCACTTGGTTAAAGATGGTCTCTTTTGGATCTGTCACTCTGGATCTCAAGCTTTGTTTTGGCTTGACTCTTGGGATGGTTACCCCTCTATCCTTTCCTCTCATCCTCATCTTCAGGCCCTTTCTGATTTTTGTCTTGCTACTGGTTGGGACACTGTCGATCATTATAAGATTGGACATGGAGGGGGGTTGACACGTTGGAAACATTTCTCTGAATGACCTCCAGGGGGTTTTGAGGAAGATAAGCGAGAGCTGGCTCAGATCTTACAGGCTCGGGATTGTACTTCTTTGGTTGGGCATGATGTTTTAGCTTGGAATAGTAGTGATTTGTCTGGGAAATTCTCTGTGTCTACTGGCTATGTGGAACTTCTCCGACATACTTTTGGTGCGATTCAGGTGCCTTGGTGGAAAGAAGTCTGGTATAAGCATTCTTGGCCCAAGTGCAATTTTTTTATGTGGCTGGTGGTTCACATCCGGTGCCTCACCTGGGATAATTTATGCAAGCGTGGTTTTTAGGGACCTTCGATGTGTGTTTTGTGTCATTCTAGTGAGGAAAACATCTCTCATCTCTTCTTCCAATGCTCCTTCACTAGACATTTGTGACATTCTTGGCGGAATGTGTGGAACCAATCATGTTGGTATGTCTCTTCTTTAGCAGAGTTCTTTTCTCGATGGGGTAAGGCTCCTGTGAAAACTGCTTTCTTAAGGTTTCCTGGCATCTTGGACCTTCCTTTCTTATTTGGCATATTTGGTTGGAGCGAAATTGAAGAATCTTTCAGGATGTGTCCTTGGAGCTTCATTACTTGTGGTGGAAGATTCTCCACTCTTTGAGAGAAACTGTTTCTACAAAATGTGACACTATGGAGGCTATAGATCCTGGAGATTCTATTGTCCATAATCACCTAAATTTTCCTCCTCCACAAGGCAAGTATTTGAGGAAGACATGTCGGCACCCTTTGCGAAAGATAAATAGATTTGGGGAATGGAGTGCTTCTCCGCAAGGTACTCTTAAAATCAACACGGATGGGTCTTCCAAAGGAAATTTAGGTCCTACTGGTATTGGTGGACTGGGCAGAGATAGTAGGGGAGATGTTCAGTTTATATTTTCAGTTTATAAAGGTCATCACACTAACAACTTGATGGAGGCCATAGCTATCTTGTATGTTGTGGAGCGTGCTTGTGACCTTGGATGGGGAAGGCTTATCTGTGAATCTGACTTGCAAGTGGTGATTCGCCTATTGACTCACCCGCATTCTAAGGATGTTAGCTAGAAGTTAGGCTTGATTGTTAACCAAATTCTTCATTTGTGTATTTCTTTGGATTATGTTACTTTCACCCATACCCCCAGAGAGTGGAATGGTGTTGCTGATTGTTTGGCCAAATGGGCCTCTGATTATATGTTTGCTTGGAACATTGTAAATATGGCTCAATTACCTCCGGGCCTATCTCATCAGTTAAATCATTTAGTGGATCTTTATAGGGTTGTTTGACACCTTTTGGTTGTAGTTCTTCCTGCTTAAATAAAATTTCACCGCTCTTTTATTTAAAGCTTACCATTCTTCCAACTCCTCTACTCTCCTTGAATCACAACTATGCATAGATACTAAATTAAAAGTTTAACAGTGATAAATTTTGTTAAGTGTTCTATTTTCACCTCGATCTAAATCCTAGTTGAACCATGCAATCATGAATATACAATTAATGCCCTGTCTCATACAAAGGAAAAAAGCACATCCCTTCGGGTGGTCACCTCTATGATAGAATTCAAATAGAGAAAAAAAAAATGAGAATTATTACTTAAATAACATCAGCAATGCCTCCTTAGAAAGGAAACTTGCAAACCTTCCACTTTCTCATGAATATAGAAAGCCCACGACTAGGGAATGTAGAAATTTTGGGTTGGACGCTTAACCATAAGGATTAGGGCTTCAATGTTTTACCTTATTTTTATGTATATAAGCAAGGATAGGTTTATAAGAAGAAGAATGCAAAAGAGAAAAAAGGTAAAACTAATCTATCTAATAGTAGTTCTAAATTTCAATTTATTTTAACTCTTAGTGTGGTCCTTTGAGATACTAAAAGCTTCTAGAATTATGAGTGCTTAGAAAATTATCAAAATTAAAATTTTAGTTAAGAAAGGTAGATCATAAAAGAAATTTGAAAGATATGTAAAACATAAATTTGCATTTTAGTGTTGCCATATTGGCTTAAGGTTTAAATGATTTTTAAGCCTAAATATACTAAAGATATGTATATTATATTAGTGTTGATTTTTATACTAAAGATTTTTATATTTACATGTCTAAATAATTTTTAATTGCACACGACAAGCTAGAGAAGATTAATAGTAGCATCACTCCTCTCCATTGGAGTCGGGTGCATTCCAAAGTGTAAGTAATAAACTAATAATTTTTTTTAAAAAAAACTAATAGATGGCTAGAGGTATGTGCCCAAAAATTCTATGCATTTCTTCCACAAGATTATGTATACAAAGATTAAACTATAAATGTCTAAATAATCATGAATCTCTTGTTTGTGTTCCACCTACACACAAATCTATTTTTTTGTTTATTTACCTTAACCAAATATATATGTATTTCTTCATATATCATTTTCTTTCTTTCCTCCTAATTTTCATGTTCATTGAGTAACATATGTAGAGTTTTGAACTCTAAACTTGGTATAGCTTAGTAAAGGATCATTTGAACTTACTGCAAAGTGAAAATGAGGAAGGACATCAATTTTAGAGGAAAACATTTTTTTAAACATATTGTTCTCTTATAAGAAACTGCATATATGTAGAAATGCAAAGAATGTAAATTTTAAAATAATATTGAGGGGATGATTGATTTTTTGAGTTTTGATTTCCCACTTTGTTGAGTTTTTTTAATTTT
Organism: Thuja plicata; assembly: GCA_018584345.1. Lineage (NCBI taxonomy): Eukaryota > Viridiplantae > Streptophyta > Pinopsida > Cupressales > Cupressaceae > Thuja > Thuja plicata. The sequence goes on along the minus strand of MU226715.1, from coordinate 1,579,505 downwards.
TGTGTTTCATGGTTCTTGAGTGGATTCGTGGATAGATTCCCCCACCTAGGGAGCCCCCACTCCTACAAATTCCTTGCATGATGGGCTTAGGGGCCCCACCAAGCTAGAGGATACACATGCTATTGTTGTTGCTTCTACACATGGGTTCAAATGCCAAAAAGCTAGGATCTCTTATCCTAAATCTAGATCTAAAATTCTAAAGGAAGTTTCTAATAAATAGGAAGAGGGAAAAGATTGAGAAGGTGTCTTGTCTAATGGGTGGAAGAAACTTCTTGTAGGTGGTAGCCATAATGAGGTAGACCAAGATTTTTCTCTAGAGTGCTTACAAACAGAGGAAGGAACGACTATTAAGATTCTTCACTTGGTAGTCGACTGGTCAATTTTTTCCTTAATGAATAATATCTTGGTAGGCTATTTTTTTCCATTTAGACCAACCATTCATATGGTGAGGACACAAGCATACCGGATATTGAAACTTAAGAGTGTCACAATCACTGCAATGCCTGGTGCTCTGTATCTTTTCCAATTTACTGCCGAGGAGGACTTGATTTCTATTTTGTTAGGCTCATGTGCCTTTGAGAAGAATTTTCTCCTCGTCTGCAGGTAGAAGCCAAGTTTTGATCCTACAATTGAACTTAGTAGAGAAACCCTGATTTGGGTCTATTTGCCTGGCATACCATTGGAATTTTGGGATTTTGTTGAATTGGTAGCACTTTTGGCTACTATGTTGCTATGGATGAGGTGACTAAGGAAAATTAAAAGCTAGCATTTTCTCATTTATGTATTAATGTTGTTTTTAGTAAAACCATCCCCAATTTTATTACCCTGCAATCAAAATTGAGGAAGTGGACTCCAACTTTGGTCTATAAAAATGCTACAATTTACTACCAGAGATGCTCTAAAAATGAAAAGACACCAAAAACAAGAAAAAGTGACTTAAAATGACCAAAAATATAATTTTGAAGTTTTCATGACACGTTGCACGTAAGGGAATAACATGGTTGAAAAGTGTAAAAGTTTGTGTAATTGGAACAAAAAATTGATTACAAGGGAAATATACTAATTTTCATGTGAAATCGAGGCTTTTGACCCCCACTACACATGAGATTGCATATGTACTTACACGTGCAGTTCATATCGCAATTGAGACAAAAGTGCATGATTGCATATGCATTTATAATTACATTGTGTAAAATTATGTGTAATCGAGGTCTTAAGATGTGATGGTCAATGATGTACCCACTCTATTTCTACATCCTATAATGCATAATATTTGCATTAGTTTAATCTTGTTTATTACTAAACATCTTTTTACATTTGGAAATTAGATATTTAATAAATTCAATGTTCTAAAATAAATTCAACATACTTGACTCTTAATGCCATCCACTTGTTGCAACAATCTGCATGTGCAAAAATAAGAGAAGACAAAAATACAATAACACAAATATTTAATGTAGTTCACCCAATATGAGATACACCCACTAGAGAAACAATGGTCCAATTGTTTTTATTATCTAGCAAAGAGAAAATTATAATCTGACAATTTTACATCACACAACTACTTATATTCCAAGCCCTTTTTAGGTGCTTTACAAAGTCGGCTAACAAAATTAACTTAATCCCCAATGAGGATACATGATGAGAGTATAGTACTAGCATGATCAACCGCCACATAATAAAAATATCCTAATTGGAGACTACTCAGGCTCCTCACCAAATAATCTCCCACTTGGAGATTGATCCTATAGCAACATTGCTGCCCCTATAGCTCCCACTAAATTGACACACCTAGACTTGACTAGTCCTCAATTCCACTATGATCAAGATTGAAGGCCAATAAAATTGAGAAGAAAGTTAATTTCTCTCTAGTTACTACCTTGGTCAATATATTTGTAGGATTCTTGGTAGTGTGTATCTTCTCTAGTTTTAGTGTCCATCCTCTAAAACCAAGCCTGCAAAATGGTACCAAAGTTGTCTATATTTGGTCTTAGAGTAAAGAGTTGAGTTATTTTCAAGATGAATCACACTCTAAGTATCAATATAAAACTTTCTATTCTCTTATCTCTTGCCCAATTCCTCCATAAACCTTTGTAACCAAATCATCCCCTTACTAGCCTCTAAAGCAGTAACATATTCTTCTTCTGATACAAATATCTGCAATATCTATGGTATTATAGAGGATGATGTTTCTGTCAAACTTTTAGCTTCATCATTTAAAGGCAAAGCCTTATAGTGGTATAAAGGATTTTCACATAAATCCATTGATAATTGGGAGGAGTTATGTGAAAGGTTATGCAAGCATTTTTAGAATAGAGCTGATCATCTATCACTTTTAGAGAAGCTTACCACAATCAAAAGAGCACCCCATGAATTCATGATATATTTTAATTATAGATTCCAAAAGACATGGGACAAAATTCCTTCTTTGATGAAGCCTTCTCCTGGTAATGTCTTTTTGCATTATCCCATAGCTTTTAACAGTGATATTTCTACTATGTTACAAACAATAGGTGGAGATACTTTACTAGCTGCATATGATGTAGCTATAAGGAAAAATAATTTTCCAATTCAAGTAGTGAAGTTATCTCCAAGGCCACAAATGCCTTATTTCCATATATGCCTACACATCAACCTATAGTGGTTCTTATTCCCGCAACAACTACAAGTCTGCCTCTCATTGCTACTCCACCAATTTCTCCATCTCCTAAAGAGTTAGAAGAGATCAAAAAATTGATGCAATATATTATAATATTGTCTTACTTAATAGGAATTCAAATTTTTCTCCCATCATTCCCTTTGGTAGACCCAAATATAGAGAAATATTCTCATTAACAAAAGATAATCATCTACTAAGAGGCAATTTCATTAAAATACCAAATTTAGGCTACAAACAATAATTACCATTTATAATGAAAATGGATAACTAATGAAGGGGTGTGACAAAACTAAGAAGGCATAAGGCTATGTTTCTATGAGGGAGCATCGAGGTCTATTTTTATGGAGTAGAAGGTCCAATCAACTAAAAAAAATTCTAAAGAATTAAATTGAACCTTTTCTTCAAAAGTAGCAGCTCCTACTTTTTAGAGCTTCATATTTGAGTAGGTTGAAAAGGTGGTGGACTAAAATTTTCCCTACAAGCTTAGGCCATTTTGTGCCACTTGTTAATCATATGAAAATTTTAAATTCTTACAATTAGATTTTCTTTCTATTTTTTAATTTATTTAGTCATTTAAATAGAATATGCTAAATAGAAAATTCATGAGATTGTCAACTTGCATAAATTGTGGAGCTTAAATATTTAAGCATGATCTCTATTAGTAAATTCATGGGACCTCCTAGTTTAAAATAATCCTAAAAAATCTTAGCAACACCCACTTAGTATTTAGGAAGTCCCCCTCCATGGGACCACACCCTATCCCCTCCAACTTCATTGCAGCTAAAGAGTCAGTAACAACATTACCCTCTCTATATGTATGTTGAATAGTGAAAATATCCAGGCCAATTAAAAGAGATCTAATGTCTTTAAGGATTTCCTCAATTCTCCAGCTAGCCTTCATGGTTCATCTTATGGCTTCAACAATTAATTTGGAATCACCTTTAATCTCCAAAGCCTTTATACCAATGGAGAGGCCAATTTTCAGCCCCCATAAAAGAGCCATCCCTTCTTCTTGGTTACTTGTGGAGTTACCTAGATTACCAACATAAGAAGAAACAAGGTCACTGTTATGATTTCTAATAATTCCACCTCATCCAGCAACCACTGATCTAGCAGCGCCATCGAATTTCAACTTGGGCCAAGGGGGTTGGGGAGTTCCCAGACACTGTTTCTTTTGCCAATTATCTTAGAGCTATCATACTTTTGTTGGCATAAATGATGTAGAGCTTCATTGAGTGTTGATTGGTTCAGGTTTGATGACAGGAAGATCATTTATTGTGTTGTCATTGATGTCAACTTGGTGTTGTATTTGTTGATAATGTTCCTTATGTGCTACTATGTATTTGTATATATCAATTATGTGTTTCTTTATGAATTGGAGTGAGTGATCATTGTTGGAGACTCAGGGATGTCTCTCGATGCATTTTGTGTGATAAAATATGTTGTAAACATAAATGGAGAAAGTTATGATTGATTGAAGGGAAACAGGGAAGACAAAAGAATAGACAGTGACATAAAGTGAATGATTTGATTGTTATATCAAATCAGTATGGATCTAAGTGTTGTGGTCATGATATTATTATCTCAAGAAGGATATGTTATTGATACTATGATCACTATAGGATCGAAATATTGCAAGGCATCATTTCAGTTGAGAGAAGATCATTTTTTGGAAGGAAGAAAAATCTTTTTGAATAGGGTTGAGCAGTTCATGTTAGATCAGTGAGCAATGATGATGAGATTAGTTGCAGTGGATGTTTTCATGATCCAAGTGTCAAGATGACATGGCATAACAAATTTGTAATGCTAATTTTATATTTCATTCTTCAAGGTGACCAGATCTATCAAGTTTTGGAAGCATGTTAGGGAAGTTAAATAAAGTTTGTGTGTTCTTGTTATAAATCAATGTGTGATGAATCTTGTGGCTGACGTGAATTTTGTAGTCAAAGATTCTAGATTGATATTACTTTTAGGGTTTAAGGATTGAGAGGGAACGATTGTAATGAATGAAATAAAAATTTAATACATTTTGTGAGGTGTCAAAGCCCTAATGAACATGTAATGCATTTATATGTGAATTGATCAATTATGTAACTGTAGATCATGGATGCAAAGGTGCGGTCGAGTGAAGAGTGAGTATTGTCTATGGTGGAAACCAAATTTACAATTAATTTTGAATGGTTAAATAATTCAGGGAAGTGTTTTTGTAATTTTTATTCTGATTTATGCTTTTTTTTCCCTCCTTCCATTCATGGTTCATCATTGCAAATCTCCTTTCATTTGCACTTATCCTATTTAATTTCATACATTAATATATTAAATCTGCCATTTTTTGTATTTTATACGGATTGCATATATTTGAATTCATAAATGTAGCCGGTGGCCCTTTTTCGTGGTCTATGACTTATTTTAATAGCTTTTATGACATTGGCATGGAATATTCTCTTTTTATCTGGTGCCCTTGAAAGTATCTTGGTCGCATGATCTCGTGAAGAAAAGGAATATTCTATTTTCATCTGGAGACTTCCCACTAGCCGTCGGATCATGTTCTAATTGAAGGAAAGTTGCTAAGTCTCCCGAAGTAACCCAGAGTTAACAAAAGATTCAAAGATCTCGCGACTTAGTGTATTTCTAACCTATAGGTGTAAATCGAGTTCATGCTAAGATGAGTTAGGTTCCTTTTTGTCATGTTATCTCTAGATCAAAATGGAATATTCTTTATGGCTTAGCGACTTGAGGAAATCGTTTAGTCACGTGATCTCAGAAGAAGAGAGAATATGCTTTTATCATTGAACAGTTAAATCTAGGCCATTGATCATGATCAGATCCAGTGGCAATCTCCAAGTCTCTTGATGGCGATGGAATATTCCATATCCTCCAGTGACTCTGAGTTCTCCTTCAGTTGTTGAGTCTCCAAAAAAATTCAAAAGGTCAACGAAGTTTATGAGATAATGATAACCGTTGATGCTAAGAAGATCTTGTGGTTGTCGCCATGTCTCGCGAAGAAAACGCAGTTAAGGAAAATGATAGGAGATCATGATACTGCTCAGTGGCCAAGTCTCCAAAGAAAACCTGAGGTTGATCTGAAGTTAAGGTTAAAACCATGTGTTAAGGTAAAAAGCAGACAAATACCTTTTGATCAGACGGTCAGCGTAATGGCTTAAAGTTAAGATGCACTGTGATTACCCATTAAGGCATTACACAATTGAAAAATGTAACCCGGCCCCACTAAAAGAGTGAATGATTAAATATGAAGATCTACGGTAGTCGGGTGATCTCCAAAAAAGGTTTCAAAAGTCAGGATCATTCAACAATAAAGAGATAAGGGTGTAGTCGCCATGTCTGTAAATGGAAACCAAGAGTTTAAAGGAATTCTTAAAAGCTTCAGTCGCCGAACCTCAGAAAAAAACCATAGTTAAGGGAAGTTTTTAGCGATAACGAGACTATGCAGTTGCAGGGTTGCTAGAAAGAGAGCCAGAGTTTAATGAAAAGATCGAGCAAGTTAGTAGATAAACAATACAGTTCATGTATGATCTACAATCGACGTTCTCTCACGATGAAAAGATGCACGATGGTTACCCACTAAGGCATTTCAAGATTGTGCCATGTGTCTCAGATGATGAAAAGTAAAAATGCCCAAGTGGCACTGATGACTTGGATTTTCTTTGTCGTTACATATTTTTATATTGTTACTTTGTCAACTAAGGGTTATGATTATTATTTGATACATCGACATTGTCTACATGCAGGGTTTTAAAATGAAAATGAAGCAATCTGGATGAAAGATAAAGATAAAATACATGCAGAATTCCATTGATATACCTTGTAGAAGTTAAAGATATTTCAGAGATCTATAATAGATTATTAACAAACTATTTGATTATATTATCTCTTTGGTCGATAACTATTTCTGAAGGATGATAAGTCATTCTTTAATGTAACTGTGGCTATTCAGTTGTTGATCTTAGGGATTAGGTTTAGTTAGATGAACTGATGTGTTGATCTAAAGCTTGTATACATCCTTTGGATTTTATATAAATAAGGATACCAGGATCAATGCGGGGGGACGTCTAGTCTTTGGTGACATTTTTACTGTTATCATTTTCAGTTAGGTTTTAGTTTTGATCACAACTGAACATGGATTCTTATGTACCTATTTTTGATAATGAATAAAAGATAAGTGTTTTTTGTCTCTCTTGGCTCAAGGTTTCAATTCTCATTTAGTTAGTCCTTTGAAATTACTGAAGGAATTTCAATTGTTGTCTTTGTGTTGCTTATGCAGAAGAGTTATTGTCTCATATCAATGTTTGAATATCAGGAAGTGTGTGAGAAATTAATTTATTTCTGGCTTTTTGTTCATCTGGTCTCCCAACCATAGGAGTTAAACTCATTTAAACTAAAAAGGATATAATACATACCTTAATCTTCTATGCATCTAAAGCAATCAGATAGTTGATGGTTGAATACCGTCTTGCAAAGTTGTACATAGGATTGAATGTTGGATTAACTCAATTGCCCAAGTTGATATAGGCACTGATATGATTATTATTGGAGATAGACATTTGATTCATTTTTTCATGTTGTTGAGATATTATAAAATTCATTCATTTATATATACACAATTTTTACAAAGCATTCTTTACAAATCTCACAAAGCATTCAGTTTTCCAATTTTATCTTACAATTGATTACAGTTTGATTCCTTTCAAATTAACTTGCCATATTTGTGAAGGAGAGATTTAAGTGTTTATTATCTTCTATAAAAATCCTTAAGAATTAATTTTAAGGTGTAGGCCTACCAGCCTTGGTTCTGCAGAGCCAGAATTGTAGAAGTTTCAACCTTTCCCCAAGATTAAACTTGTTAGTTGGCCAAATCACTTGGGTTTCCCATCATTGGATTGGCAAGTCCATAGGAAATCCAATCTATTGATTTGAGGACCAATAGATTGGTGACTTTGCTGGGGACAGTTTTTAGAATTTTAGATTTTGCAGATCAGAGAGCTTGTTTAACATATTGTACACTCTAGTGGAAGGAAGAATCCATAAGACCAGCAAGTAGTACTTTCCTTCTGACAAGAAGGTGGAAAATATACAAATTTGGATGTGATTATACCTTGATGAATGTGAGTATTCATGTTGGGTAGAATATCCTTGTATCCAGATCAAATTGAATTAGATTTATAGAAAATCTTAAAAAGAAGTAAGGAAGAGGTTTTTGATATGATGAATACTGGTTATAAAAGATTTATTGATAGAGAGACTACGGGTTTCAATAATGGAAGTTATTATGATTCAGATGAATATAGAAACCCTTTTGGTCATGAAGATGATCAGAGTCCAGCACAAGAAATTGAAGAAATAGAAGAATATGATGAAGAAGAAAATTTCCTATATGCTACATTGAGTAAATTAACTAAATATGGGAAAAAGAATCCAAAGTTATTGAAAGCTATGAAAAGGTTACCTGATGGATCCTTGGAAAGTTATAAATAATGAGAAGTGAGTTGGATTCAGTATTTGAGGATGAAGAAGGAACAGAGGAAAAGGAGATGCCAAAGGGTAATGGAAAACCAAAATACAATCCTCCTCAGAAAAAATGGAGAACCAATTTTTGACAGTGATCATACAAATCCATTGTTTGAACCTAATAATAGAGGAAGATATGAAAGAAACAGTAATAGAAATGGAAGAAATGATTATTGGAGACAACCAAAAAATGCAGAAAACTATGACCAAGGTAATCCTAGACAACAAAGAATGAGTAATGGTCATATAAGTGGACAAAATCACCATGGCATGGATCATCAAAATATCCAAGGTCAGAATGGAAACCAACACAACATGGGCTAGATAAGAAGAGCTCCAATGGTGGTGGAAATATATAGACAACTGGATTTTAGTGGGATAGTTGGATATACAAATACCATTTCAAGTGTTTGAGAAATTTAATTCCAAAATTTTTAGGGAATGGAGTGGAATCTGCTAAACAACATACCATAAATTTGAAGAGCACTATTGAAGAGTTAAATGGAAACCATGAAGACATTTTTATGAAGTTGTTTGTCCAATCATTAACTGAAGATGATGTTGAATGGTATAGAGGATTTCCTGGTGGATCCATCTCATGAGTTAACCAATATTAAAAAGAGCTTTAATAAATCAGCTGCAGAATTCAATAAAAGGTTTAATAAAGTTCTAAATAGAATTCCAAGAGACATAAGGCCTGTTGATTCTTTTATGATAGATTTTAATCTAACTTCTTTTGATAGTAAAACACATTATGAGATTAGATCACAAGGACTTGCAACATTGCAGCAAGCTTTCAAGATTACTGCCACTATTGAAAACAATAGAAGGGCTGCTGGAAGAAAAGATAAAAGAAGTGATACTAAATTACACAATCCAAAAGTTCTTGAAAAAAAATCATTTAAAATATATTATGGATATGCTAAAGAACTTGAATGCAAAACAAGGCAGAAATGACAGACCATGATTTCCTAAAAATGAAAGATTTAGATTACAAGATATGCCATATAAGATCAAATGGAAAGATGAAAGACCTGAAAAGAAATCTTATACTAAGGAAAGACCTAATCCATTGAAAATAAATAATAATTTTGTGGAAGACTATCCTTGGTGTGATTCTTTTAATCTACCACATTCCCCTAATGGTTGTCATGTGGTGGCCCAAAGATTTCAAGAAGAGGAAGATCAGAATGATGAGTAGCAGCCTGCAGTGAATAATGTTTCATCTAGACCAATGTGGGGAAGAGATTATTGCAGTTCTTCTAAAGAAGAATATGTTTACCATGAAGATCTGAATAGAATATATCATTGTGATAAACAACAAGGAAAAATACCAGCTATTAAAAGATTAACAAATAAGGAAAAGGAAGCATATATTTTCGCAACACTTGAAGAAGCAAGGAGTAATTACAAACTAAGGAATAAAATAGTAAATGTTCATCAGGGAAAGGAAACAAGACTATCTATCAAAACACCAGAGAAGAAGGTGAGTCAATCTGACATAAAAATAACCAAATATGATGATGCAAAAGTAGGTCAACAAGTAGATTCTCATCAAGAACCTAAATTGGGAAAAGAGAAATCAATGGTCAGTAAGTCTCTTCCAAATAATAGTTCTTTTATATCTATGCTTTATCTCAGGTAAAAATTTCTATTCCTTTGTTAGAAATGATGAAAGTACTTGAATTTAAAGATGAAACTATAAAAGTATTGTCCAATGTAGGTAATATTTTTAAAGAAGAATCCAATCAAAGAGCAGTAAATGAAGATCCTCTTGTGGCTTATTTAGGAACTAATATCTCTCAAAATGGAACACATGTGGATAACTTTTATCTCACTTTGATAATTAACAATAAACTTCTTAAGAATTGTATGATAGATTCAGGAGCAACAGTAAACATTATGCCTACATAAGTCATGAAAGAACTTGGAATGAAGGTGGACACAACTTATGGAAAATGCTACGCTATGGACAATAGGTCTATAACTGTTGTTGGTATTATGAAAGATGTGGAATTTAAATTTCCTGCTTGCCCTGAAATGTCATATAAGACTAATATTATTGTTGTTGAAGTGCCTGCTTATTATGGAATGCTTTTATCTAGACAATGGTCTAATCTAGTAGGTGGCTATATCCAACTAGATTTGTCATATGCTACTATTCCAGTTGATGGCAGGGAGGTAAGGATTAATAGGGAACCAAGATCTACATATATTATCAAGAGAGACATTGGGGTAGAAAAGATAAACTTTTGCCATTCATACATGGACAATTTTCAAGTAAGCATTACTAAACCAGTATTGAAAATTGATGGTTCCATTGAAGTCCATTTGCAGAAAATTCAAGATGAACTTTGGCAAATAACTTTTGATGGAGCATGTAGTAAAGAAGGTAATGATGCTGGGGTTACCTTTGTATCCCCATATGGTAAGATCTTAAAATTTTCTTTCTTACTTAATTTTGAGTGCACTAATAATGTTTCAGAGTATGAAGCATTAATCCTTGGTTTAAATATTGCAAAATTGTATGGCATTAAAATGCTTTCAGTTTATGGTGATTCTGATTTGATAGTTTCTCAAATTAGAAATAGATTTAGTACCAAAAATCCCAAGATAAAATAGTATAGAAATTTGATATGGGATTTAATTGAATTTTTTGATGCATTTTCAATTAAGTGGATAGAAAGATCAAAAAATTCCCTTGAAGACTTGTCGGCTAATGAAGCCATGAAGCATATTGATGTCCCTTTTGATGAGATTATGCAGGTGGAGATGAAAAATAGACCTTCAGTTCCTAACAATGTACAAAGTTGGAAAATATTTGAAGATGATAGAGATCTCCTAAAAGTTTTAATCAATGAAGATGAGTATGAAGATCAGTGCATAGATTGGAATGGTTATGTAGAGAACCATGATGGAAAGGAAACCTTGTTTGGAAAAGAAGTTGTTCAGCTGAAGACAAATAAAATTCCCAA
>MU226715.1:1534325-1568245 GCA_018584345.1 Thuja plicata | reverse complement strand
TAACTTGGGAAATGATCTTACTCCTAGAGAAGTATTTATAGGAAAAAGGCTCACTCCCAAGATCAGAGCTAATTTGATAAGTTTGTTAAGAAAATATAGGCACATCTTTGCATGGTCATATGATGATTTTAAAGCCTACCGAGAGGATTTATTTCAGCATGAAATCTCTTTAAAGCCAGATGCAAAACCTTTCAGACAAAGACAACATCCTATAAACCCAACGCTAGCTCCTAAAATGAGAGAAGAACTTGTCAAAATGAGGGATGAAGGAATAATTGTGCCTATAAGACATTCCACATGGGTATCAAACTTGGTCCCATTTAGAAAAAATAATGGAGATATAAGGTTTTGTGTTGATTTTAGAAACTTGAATATATCATCCTTAAAAGATAACTATGCACTACCTAATATGGAAGCTCTTTTACAGAAAGTTACTAGAAATGAATTATTGTCTATGATGCATGGATTTTCAGGATATAACCAAGTGAAATTCAAAGAATCAGAACAATATAAAAAAACCTTTACCACTCCTTGGGGGACTTATGTGTACACAAGAATGCCTTTTGGATTAACCAATGCAGGAGAAACTTTCCAAAGAGCAATGGATGTGGATTTTGATGGTTTGATTGATCTCATAATGGCAGTATATTAGGATGATTTAACAACTTACTCCAAAAGGGAAAATGATCATTGCAATCACTTAGAGAATATTTTCAGGAGATATTTAGAATATGGTATATCTTTAAATCCTAAGAAATGTCATTTTAGGGTTACTGAAGGAAAGATTATTGGTCACATTGTATCAAAGGAGGGTGTGAGGATAGATCCTGAATGGATTGAAGCCATAGATAAGATTCAGATTCCTAAAAATATTAAAGGAATCCAGTCCTTTTTCAGACAAATAAATTTTGTAAGAAGGTTTGTCTCTAACTTTGCAGAAATTATCAAGCCCATTGTTAAGATCCTTAAGAAAGGTGTAGAAATTAAATGGTCTAATGAAGCCATAGAGTAATTTGTTAACATCGAGAAGGCTATTAAGGAATCTCCAGTTCTTAAAACCCCTGATTTATCAAAGCCTTTTCTGTTGTTTTCTTTTGCTTCATATCATACTATTCCTACAGTTATGTTACAGAAAAATGATGAGGGTTATGAACAACCAATAGCATTTTTTAGTAAAAATCTTCAAGCACCCAAATTGAATTATGATATAAATGAGAAACAAGCTTATGCTCTAGTTAAAGCAATGAAATCTTCTAGGCCATACCTGGTAGGAGCTAAAGTGATATCTTATGTACCAAATGCAATAATTAAAGATATATTTAAGCAATTTGAAGTGACAGGTAGAAGATGCAGATGGGTGAATCAAATCCAAGAGTTTGATATGGAGATCCAAATAAAAAAGCTAGTTAGAGGACAGGGTCTTGCTAAACTTATGCCTAAATCAAATATTGAATCAGTTCAAATAAATCAAGTGAACACTAATAAATCAATAGTAAGTATTGAGAAGTGTCCTTGGTATGCTGATATAGTGTATTTCCTTAAGCACACGAAATGCAAAAAAAATTTAAATGAAAATCAAAAGAGGACAATAAAGTTGCAAGCATCTAGATATGTTTTGATATAAGGTGATTTATATTGGAAAAATAGAGAAGGTGTCCTTTTATTCTACCTAGATATGTACCAAGCTGATGCAGTTTTGAAGGAGTTACATAATGGAGTATGTGGGGGTCATTTTTCAGCAAGAACTACTGCTCATAAGGTACTTCACACTGGATATTACTAGCCACATATTTTTAAGGACAGTTATGCATATGTTAGAAAGTGTGAATCCTATCAAAAGTTCTCAGGGAAATTAAAATATGATGGTGCATTACCTCTCAGATCTTTGTCAACTGAAGAACCTTTCCAAATGTGGGGGATAGACTTTATTGGTGAGATTACTGATGCTTCCAGTGGGAAACATAAATGGATTCTTTTTGCAATAGATTATTTCACCAAGTGGGTTGAAGCCATACCCTGTAGACAAGCTACAAGCAAGGTGGTTATAAAATTCTTAAAAGGAAATATTTTAACGAGATTTGGTGTTCCTTGAAAAATTATTTGTGAGAATGGTATGTGTTTTAGATCCAAGGAATTCTCTAAATTTTGCAATAATTATGGTATTAACATGTCATATTCTTCCCCTTACCATCCACAAGGGAATGGTCAAGCTGAATCAAGTAATAACAACATAATGAAAATCACTAAGAGAATGTTGAGAAATAACAAAAGAGCATGGGATTCCAAATTACCTATGGCACTTTGGGCAGATAGATTAATGGTTAAGAAATCTACTGGATTTTATCCTTATGAATTGGTATATGGAAAGCAAGCTAGGTTACCATTGAATAATCTTCTCCCTGTATTCAAATTTGTCAGAGAGGAACATCTAGAAGACATGGATTTTATGGGAAATAGGATGGATCAACTTATGGAATTGGATGAAATCAGAATGGATGCACAAAGAGAGAATGTGAGGAAGTAATTGTAGATGAAAATGTTACATGATAAGAGAACTAAGGATAGAAACTTTCAGAAAGGAGATTGAGTGTTAAAGTGGAATGCTAAAGATCAAGATAAGGGAAAGCATGGAAAATTTGAAGCTTTATGGCTTGGACCCTACGTAATTTTTGATATGTAGGAGAAAAGAGTTACCTATTACAAGATACAGAGGGTCATGTTCAAGAATTTCCAACCCATGCTCAATATTTGAAACCATTCTTCTCCTAAAAAAGGAAGTATTCCTAACCCTACATCTTTTTCTTTTTTAAGTTTTTTTTATTTTTTGCTATCATGTTGTTCTGTCTCTACTTTGGTCTACTTCTCCAGAGATAACTAAGATCTTGTTGTGTCCAAGTATAAACACAGGTCTCCAGAAAGAGCCACTAGTGGAACCAACATTTACAGTTAATTTTGAATGGTTAAATAATTCAGGGAAGTGTTTTTGCAATTATTATTTTGATTTATGCTTTTTTTTTCCTCCTTCCTTTCATGGTTCATCATTGCAAATCTCCTTTCATATGCACTTATCTTATTTAATTTCATACATTAATATATTAAATCTTCTATGTTTTGTATTTTATACGGCTTGCATATATTTGAATTCATAAATATATAGTTGTTGGCCCTTTTTCGTGGTCTATGACTTATTTTAATATCTTTTATGACCTTGGTAGGGAATATTCTCTTTTTATCTGGCGTCCTTGAAAGTGTTTTGGTCGCGTGACCTCGTGAAGAAAAGGAATATGTTTTTTTCATCTGGAGACTTCCCACTGGCCGTTGGATCGTGTTCTGATTGAAGGATAGTCGCTAAGTCTCCCAAAGTAACCTGGAGTTAGCAAAAGATTCAAAGATCTTGTGACTTAGTGTATTTCTAACCTATAGGTGTAACTTGAGTTCATGCTAAGATGAGTTATGTTCCTTTTTGTCATGTTATCTCCAGATCAAAATGAAATATTCTTTATGGCTCAACGACTTGACAAAATCCTTTAGTCGTGTGATCTCAGAAGCAGAGGGAATATGCTTTTATCATTGAGCGGTTAAATCTAGGCCATTGATCATGATCAGATCTAGTGGCAGTCTCCAAGTCTCATGATGGTGATGGAATATTCCATATACTCCAATGACTTTGAGTTCTCCTTCAGTCATTGAGTCTCCAAAGAAAGTCCAAAGGTCAGCAAAGTTTATGAGACTTAGTGATAACCGTCGATGCAAAGATCTTGTGGTTTTTGCCAAATCTCATGAGGAAACCACAGTTAAGGAAGAATTAGAAACTATCCTTCAATCATAACACAATCAAACGGCTAGTGGGAAGTCTCCAGATGAAAATAGAATATTTCTTTTCTTCACGAGATCACGTGACCAAAACACTTTCAAGGGTGCCAAATAAAAAGAAAATATTCCCTGCCAAGGTCATAAAAGATATTAAAATAAGTCATAGACCGCAAAAAAGGGACAACAACTATATATTTATGAATTAAAATATATGCAAGCCATATAAAATACAAAAAATGGAAGATTTAATATATTAATGTTTGAAATTAAACAGGACAAGTGCATATGAAAGGAGATTTGCAATGATGAACCATGAATGGAAGGAGGGAAAAAAAAGCATAAATCAAAATAATAATTGCAAAAACACTTCCCTGAATTATTTAACCATGAAAAATTAATGGTAATGTGGGTTCCACCAGTGGCTCTTTCTGGAGACATGGGTTCATACTTAGACACAACAAGATCTTAGTTAACTCTAGAGAAGTAGATCAAAGTAGAGACAGAACAACATGATAGCAAAAAATAAAAAAACTTAAAAAAGAAAAAGATGCAGGGTTAGGAATAATTCCTTTTTTTAGGAGAAGAATGGTTTCAAATACTGAGCATGTGTTGGAAATTCTTGAACACGACCCTCTGTATCTTGTAACAGGTAACTCTTTTCTTCTACATTATCAAAAATTACATAGGGTCCAAGCCATAAAGCTTTAAATTTTGTTTGTTCTTTGTGAGATTTGTAAAAAATGCATTGTGAGATTTGTAAAGAATGCTTTGTAAAAATTGTGTATGTATAAATTAATGAATTCTAGAATATCACAACAACATGAAACAATGAATAAATTTCTATCTCTAATAAAAATCAAATAAGTGCCTTTATCAACTTGGGCAATTGAGTCAATCCAACATTCAATCCTATGTACAACTTTGCAAGATGGTATTCAACCATCAACTATCTGACTGCTTTAGATGTAGAGAAGATTAAGGTCTGTATTATATCCTTGTTAGTTCAAATGAGTTTAACTCATATGGTTGGGAGACCACATGAACGACAAGCCAAAAAAAAATTAAGTTGTCACACACTTCCTAATATTCAAACAATGATATGAGACAATAACTCTTCTGCATAAGAAACTCAAAGACAACAATTGAAATTCCTTCAATAATTGCAAAGGACTAACTGAATGAGAATTGAAACCTTGAGCCAAGAGAGACAAAAAACACTTATCTTTTATTGGTTATCAAAAATAGGTACATAAGAATCCATGTTCAGTTGTGATCAAAACTAAAACATGACTGAAAATTTTCTTATGTACACAACTGAACATGGATTATTATGTACCTATTTTTGATAATCAATAAAAGATAAGTTTTTTCCGTCTCTCTTGGCTCAAGGTTTCAATTCTCATTCAGTTAGTCCTTTGCAATTATTGAAGGAATTACAATTGTTGTCTTTGAGTTGCTTATGCAGAAGAGTTATTGTCTCATATCATTGTATGAATATCAAGAAGTGTGTGAGAACTTAATTTTTTTCCGGTTAGTTGTTCATGTGATCTCCCAACCATAGGAGTTAAAATCATTTGAACTAACAAGGATATAATACAAAACTTAATATTTTCTGCATCTAAAGTAGTTAGATAGTTGATGGTTGAATACCATTTTGCAAAGTTGTACATAGGATTGATTGTTGGATTGACTCAATTGCCCAAGTTGATATAGGCACTAATCTCATTTTTATTGGAGATAGAAATTTGATTCATTGTTTCATGTTGTTGTGATATTCTAAAATTCATTCATTTATACATACACAATTTTTAAAAATCTCACAAAGCATTCAGTTTTCCAGTTTTATCTTACAATTGATTACAGTTTGATTCCTTTCAAAGTAACTTGCCATATTTGTGAAGGAGAGATTTAAGTGTTCATTATCGGCTATAAAAATCCTTAAGGATTAAGTTTAAGGTATAGGCCTACCAGCCTTGGTTCTGTAGAGCCAGAATTGTAGAAGCTTCAACCTTTCCCCAAGGTTAAACTTGTTAGTTGGCCAAATCACTTGGGTTTCCCATCATTGGATTGACAAGTCCATAGGAAATCCAATCTGTTGATTTGAGCACCAACTATCTGCAAGAAGCAGAATTGTTGTGCTTAATTGGATCTGAAAAAGAAGAGGAGAAGTGCTACACCCATATCATTGTACTTATTTAATCTTAATAGGTTCTATAAGAAAACCCCTTAACCAGGTAGATCCTAATAGGTCTTGATCAATAAATCCTTTAACTAGGTGGCTCTGTGATTAGGGTTTAAATCCTTTAACAAGGTTACTCCTAATTGGGTAAAGCTCCTAATAGGGTTAGAGGAAAATCCCTTGATCAGGTGACTCCTAAAATGGTCTACTCCTAACATGGCATCATTGTAAGCTCTTAACAGGGCTAGGCCTTTAACATGGTGAATTTAAAAAGAGTACAAATACTTGTGTGTACTAATTCTCACCATGGTTTTTCCCTCTAACCAAGCATTTCCACATGAAAAATACTAGTGTCACTTTGTTTCATGATTTGGATGTTTATTTGGTCTCTTTATTTATTGATGCATAATGTTTAAAGTTTATGAATGTTGTTAATGTTGTTTAATGAATTGTGAAAATTTATGATCTGATAGATTACTGATT
Organism: Thuja plicata; assembly: GCA_018584345.1. Taxonomy (NCBI): domain Eukaryota; kingdom Viridiplantae; phylum Streptophyta; class Pinopsida; order Cupressales; family Cupressaceae; genus Thuja; species Thuja plicata. The sequence continues at coordinate 1,561,770 of MU226715.1, read as the reverse complement.
CACCCCCCTCCCCCTCTCAAAAATCTTAGACCTTATAGTATTAACAATTGGTATCAGAGCCTTGGTCCTCTTTGTGGTAAGCTAAGCATCTTGGGGAAAAGATCTGATGATAAAGAAGGAAGGTCCTAAGTTCACTACCGAGAACTACACAATATGGAGCAATAGGATGAATATCTATCTAAAAGGCATGGGGCCACAGTTCTGGACTCATGTGGTAATAAAATATACAGTTCCTACCGGGATTCTTACTGTAGATTAATTGAAGGAGCAATAGGAGAACATACAAGCATTGGAGGCTATAGTAAGTACTATATTTGATACTAAATATATTGATGTACATGGACTTGAGACTTTTGATGACGTTTTGGAAAATCTAAAGATAATATATGGTGTAGACATATATGTAAAAAAAGCTAGGGTAGACAGTTTGAAAGGAAAATATGATGACATGAAAATGGTGGAAGGTGAGAACATTTCTCAATATGGTCAAATGATAAATAAAGTAGTTGGTGCTATCAAAGTTGTCGCTAGTAAAATGAAGAAGGTGATGTGGTAAGTAAAATGTTGAGAACTTTTATGCCTACTTATGCTATTAGACTTTCTACTATACAATAATTGAGGACATTTGACATTGTTTTTGTTGATGGATTGATTGGTAAGTTTAATTATTTTGAATTAAGTAATTATGATAACAATATGCCTAAAGTTAAAGCATCCATTAAGGCCTCTTTGTCATTAGCATCAAAGAAATAGGGAAAATAGACAAGTCATGAATCTGTCTGCATGTCAAGTTATTCCAGGGAACTTGAATCTATCTTGGATGAAGAGAAGAAGCAAGAAGAACTTGAATCATTAATTTCAATAAGACTACCTAGAGGTTCTAGTAAGTATAAAGGAAACTTACCTTTGAAGTGTTTTTCATGTAACAAGATAGGACATATTTCTGCCAAGTGTCCTAATGATGAACAGAAATAGAAGATCAAAAGATTCCAGGGAAAAGGAAAGAAACAATGCTATGTTGCAGTAGATGAAGGGGTGAATGAATTTTCGTCATTAATTTACATATAAATACATTATATGTAAAATGTTCATTAGGAATTTGTGACCATGCATTGAATCCCACAAGAAGTTGACCTTGGTGATAAGTTGAGAATTCTAGACTTTCCTCCAACTATCTATATCAGCATTATTTGTTATAAGGAGAGTGTAAGAATATTTGACAGAAAAATCTCCAATAAGGTTTTATTTCTAGATGAAATCATCTTTTCTAAGGAAAATAGGGATCCCAACTTCATCCAATAGATATTGAAAATCATCAATATTTGGAGCAAGAACAGGGTTGTTCCCACCGCCATACCAAAGATATTTATGTTTATCCCATGGGAAGATGTAATCCACCACAAGGGTCCCAAAATAATCATTCATTCTCCTCATTAGATTACAGAAAGGAGTGGTAGCCAGAGGTTTATCAGCTAGCCAAGGATCCTCCCAAAATGTGATAGTTTGTCCATCCCCAACCTACAATTTTAATACCTCTTAGATAATGGATCTACTTTTTAGGATACTGGCCCACAACCTTGATCCAAGAGGGAGGTCATTAGAGTCAAGATGTTAGAGGAAGCTACCATTATTTAGGTACTTAGCTTGCATTAGTCTTATACAATTCACAAAGACCAATAGCCAGATGCAAATAAATTTTAGCAATCAAGTCTCTATTAAGGTTAGACAACTTTATGATTTTGAGACCTCCCATAATTTTGGGTTGACAGATAGTATCCCAATTAGCCAAGGGAATTCTCTTTTTTTCCTCCCTTCCTATCCAAAGGAATGAGTGTTGGACTCTTTCCAGTTTTTCAGCCATCACCTAAGATATCTTAAAAAGGGATAGGAAGTATGTTGGGATACCTTGCAGGGACGCATGGAGAAGTTGAAGCTTCCTAGCACTACTTAGCATTTTAGCCTTCCATCTAGACAACTTCTTTTGGATTCTTTCAAGGATGGAATTCCAATAGTTGGGAGTAACTTCCTTGAATGTAAGGGGTAATCAAAATTAAGTACCTAGAAGGTCACTACATTAACAACCCATAATATCCATAATCTTAGTTTGGAGATTGTGCTTAGTGTTGAAGAAATAAATGTTTCTCTTCCCATAGTTGATACACTATCCTCAAGCATTGGCATAGTCCCTGAGTAAGCCCCTCCATTCCTTAGCTTCCAAAATTGAGTCTTTTCCAAAGAGGAAGGTATCATTAAAATAATGTTACAACACTGAAGGAGGAAGAGAAGAGGTAGCTTTAATACCTTGAATAGTTCTAATTTTGACAAGATGTTAGAAGTTTTTGTAGAGGACCTTAGAAAAAAAAACAGGAATAAGGACAAAGGATCACACTACCCAAGTCCCTTCCCAAACTTAAATAATCCCTAGGGAGACATGTTCACTTAGATAGATAAATTAATAGTCTCAACGGATTCACTTATTAACCCAATAACTCTATGCTTAAAGCCTAGCTTAAGTAAGATAGAGTTGAAGAACTGCCAATTGACTTTGTCATAAGCTTTAAAAATATCTAGTTTGAAATCCATACCTTGGCACTTGCTATGATCCATGGAATGGATTATTTCATGATTATTAATGGTAGCATCCATTATTTGGTGACCAAGAACAAATCCATGCTCACAATGACTGATGAATTTGTCTAGTAGAGGTTTGAATATATTAACAAGCACCTTGGAAAATAATTTGTATATGGTGTTGAAAATTATTATAGGCCTAAATTTGGTCATGTGTTTGGGGACTTGGACCTTCAAGACATGAACAATGTAGGTTTTATTGATTCTTCTAAGAAGCCCCCCAGACCTGAAGAAGTCCCTAGTAGCATTAGTAACATCAAAGCTAACCACCTCCTAGAACTCTAGGAAGAAAGTAAGAGGGAAACCAGGCCACCCCTAGGGCCTTGTAAGAACCCATGGAAAATATAGCCTCCTTAACTTTGTTCTTTGACATTGGGGCCAGAAGCATCCTATTATCCACATCCTTAATGATTGTGGGGAGGTGGGAAAGAAGTTTGTCTTGCACCTCAATAAAATTATCCCCACCATTGCTAGCATACAGATGGCTGAATTATTGAGAAATTATTTTCCCAATTCTAATCTCATCCATGAATTTCTCATTGTTATCATCGACCAAAGAATTGATCATGTTCTTTTTCTTATGCCTACTGACAATCCCATGAAAAAAAGTTGAATTCTTGTCCCCCTCTTTAGCCATTGATTCTTGATCATTACTTATATTAGATTTATTCCTTACTAAGGTTTTACTTCCAAATTTTTTCTCCATTCTTCCTCCTCCTCAAGTAAATATTGTGAAAAGTCACCCGCAATAATTATTTTTTGAATATTCTCAAGCTTGGAACCAATTTCCTTCTTCAATTGGAAAATATTTCCAAAGGAAGATTTACTATATTCCCTAACTTCTGTTTTAAAGTGGTCTAATTTATTGGAGATCCTAAACATGACAATCCCCTAAATGGGAATGGACCACCAATTTTTGATACAGTCCCTAAAGTTTGGATGGGAGGTCAACATAATTTCATATCAAAAATGGAGGGGGCGAGAGTAGGGCTTATCTACCCATTGATGGATGATGGGGGAGTGATATGAGACCATTCTCGGGAAAGATTTTAGGGAGGTATTACAATCTAGATCCCATTTAGAGGACACCAAAATATATCCATTCAAACCTAAATAATGTGAGAACATTTCCTATTGTTATACCAAGTGAAATGGTTCTTGCAGCTCCAAATAAAAAGGCCATTTATGTAAATAAAGTCAGAGAGGTCATTCATGTTGTCAATATAATCTATTAGGCCTCCCATATTCTCGGAAGGGAACAATGAGGAATTGAAATCACCCAAAACCATATAGAGAGCCTCCTGATCATCTTGGAATAAAGAAGAAATTGTATCCCAAATTAGGATTCTTCTCTATATGTATCCCAAAACCATATAAAGAGCCTCCTGATCATCTTGGAATAAAGAAGAAATTGTATCCCAAATTAGCATTTGGAGCATAGACATTGAACATATGTCACAAGAAATTATTGAGACAAAAAGTAACAACAAGATAATTTTGAGAAAATGCAAAGGATTCATCATCTAACTTACACAGGTTTCATAGGGTAGCAATCCCTCCCGAATAGTCATCAACTTCACTGTAATAGAAGGCAACACCCGGCCAAAGTTTACTAGTAATTTTTAAAAATTCTTAAATGTCATCTTCACCTCCTAGAGAAGCAAAACACCAAACTTAAGATCCTTTATATATTTAGTTAAATCAAATTATTTTTGGGGTTTTTTCATGCCCCTCATGTTCCATGACAAGAATTTCATTTTTTAATTCCTAAAGGAATATCCAAAGTCAGTTTCCTTCCACTGAGAAGTTCTCTAGCCATCGCCTTATGCGTGAGTGATCTTTTTGAGGGTCAATCATGCTTGGGTTTAGCCTCCACATTATCCTTCTTTTCCCTAGTTCTTGTCATTTGAACTTGTCATTCATCTTTCATGTTCCCAATAGGAAAGATCATAGAATATTTAAAATCCAGGGTTAGGATCATAGACTTGGTGCTTTCACAAGCCAAATCATCCACTAAGGAGTTCACAAAGAAGGTTGGGACAGACGATAAATTCTTGACATGTGTCACTGCCACTAAAAATGTCTTTTGAGCTCATTTTTTGTGCCAATGATGTTGTGCAATCACTTGTCCTTTGCTTACACTATGTTGTGTGAGCCATAACATTGCTAAACATAAGAATATTCATGAAACATCCCTTGTAATACACTTCCATTGTCTTGGGTGAGGTACTCAAGCTAGCACCAGCAACTTCATCAGCTTTAAGCTAGTCATTAGAGGGAGGGGCTCGAGAAAAATGTTGGGGGATTTCACCTTCCTCTAGGGTAGCAATGGGAACAAACATATATTTCATCCGAGGAGTCCCTAAGGTCATAGGGTATGGGGATTTCATAAGGACCATAATGCCCTCCACAAAGGGGTTTTCCTCCATATACAACCAATTTTTCTAAGACACCTTCTCGGTAGGACTCACTTGAGGCTAAGGAGAGGCCCCCATATTATCTGTTAACTTAGGAACATTTGGGACTTGGGTCTTGCAATCAACAATAAAATGGCCATGTTTGGCATAGCACTGGCAAAATAGGTAATCATTCTCATAAACAATCACATCCATCCACTTACCCCACTTTGACTTCAAAGTAATAAAATTTGGGAGGGATTTATTTATCATCAAATTAACACAGAAACTTGAGCATAAAATAACCTGGACCTGGCCAAGGTAATAGTATCTGCTGTGACATAGTGTCCAAAAGAGATTCTAATCCAACGAAAAATTTGTTCGTCCCAAAATTCCAATGGAAGACTCGTTAAACAGACCTAGACATGTCATTCTATTAAGCTTTGCAAATAGGTCAAAGCCATCTTTCAATTTGTAGAGCTCCAAGAAGTGTTTTCCATACACCCACAAACTTGATAGGACAAAAATGAGGTCTTCTTCTACAGTGAACTTAAAGAGGATTAATCTCTCAGGTATCACAAAGATAGTGATATCTTCTTTATGCTTCCAGAGAACATTAGCCCATCTCCTAACCATATCAATGGTTGACCTAAAAGATATAAATCAACCAAATAAAGACAGGTGCAAGGAGGAAATGATTTTATCCATGATTGTCTTAGGGAGGTTGATTTCTGGACCTTCCTCATCTTGTGTTATATTTGGAAAGATAAATTCTAGCGCATTTTAGAACATCCTTCTAAATCTTTCTTCCAAGCCACTCTAGAGGGCTCTCCAGTTCCTTTACCCTTTGCAAGGGTCCCAACTACAGTCAAAGCACTGCCCAACACAATGCCTAGATCTTTGTACAAGGGATTAGAATCAACATGTGAAATCCCATCTGTATTGGGAGTGGGTCCAGTTTGGGGGGGGGCTCCCTAGATTCCTAGCCATGTGAGGTTCAACCAAATTCATTATTTTTTTAAATTAAGATGGGCGAGAAGGGGAGCAGGATTTTTTCAATGTTTAAATTTCCAACTCCTCTAAAAGTAAATCTTACTCTTTTGAGAAAGCCAACCAAATCCTTCCTAGGAAACGAATTGGCAATTGGCTCTAGTGGATTAATCAAATTTTGAGATTGAGTAGCTCTTTGTTTTCCATCACCTTTTGTTCTATCTCTAGAATTAGTTGGGTGTTTCTCCTATTGTTTCTTAAAAAAATCCTTTCTCCATAATTCTCTAATTTGATTATTTAGTCACCTCATCTCATGAAACCATAAATTTTAAGTTAATTTGTAACTTTAAGATAATTTTATTTGAAATCATAGACTAACTTTAATTTTCCTTTTATTATTATTACGTTTCAAGCTTGAGAGGCTCACAACTTACGGTTATGTCTTGCCTTTTATATATAATTAATATTATGTGCCTTATTATTGAATAAATAGCCATTATAACATCTTAAAAGCAATATAAATAAAATAGCTTTTAATTTTATGTATGTACATATGTGCATATGAAAAACTATACAGTTCTATATCATTTAAGTGATATATACATGCATACATATCTTTATTCAACTTTCTTATTGAATAAGTTTTAAAATGTTATTATTCATTTAAAAAAAAATTGCCTTAAATAAATTTTAAATTCTTTATTTGAAAAATTTATCTAAGATTATATTAATTATTTATAATATTAGATCAAATTTATTTTAGAAATATTAAATCTCTATTTTAATATTTTATTAATTTTTAACTTTCATTAATAAAAATATTAATGTCCACCTAAATAATTTAATTATTTCATAAATATCAATTATTTTGAACACTAATTAATTTTTCTCATATTCTTTTATACTTTATAAAATGATTTTTTTTCAACTTTTAATATTTTTTAAAGAAGTAGAATGATAAGAACAAACAATACATTTTTATTTATTTTTTAACCATGATTCCCTAGAGAAGGAGAGATTTTAATTTGTTATTTTTGAAAAATGATAAAAAAAAGGGCCTAGAAACAATGTAGGGTATAATCCTATTTGATGCTTTATACCCTCCAACTAAACTAGTATACATGAATTTGATTAATTGATTTCCTTGATATGCATCAAAATTATTTAGTATACACATTATTTATTTATTTTATAAAAATCATAACAATTGTTTTTCAAAAAAAATACATAACAATTGTTTCTTATGGATCCTTCCTCTTTTATTCTCTAATCTCATCACTTTGCCATCCATCTCATAAAACTCTCTTGTTCTTATAAAAAAGGTAAGGTGACATCCAACTAATGACAAATGTCACATTTCAATTTGACTTCATGTAAGGTGACATCCCTATTTTTGGTCTAACTATTTAAATAAATTTTAATGTTTAAGAGGTAGGTGGAGGGAACAAATTGACAGTTGGCCATGGTGATTAATGAAATTTTGAGATTCAGTAGCTTTTTGGTTTCCATCACCTTTTTCCATATCATGGGGAATGGAATAAGGTAGCTGACTATCTGGCTAAATGAGCCTCTAATCAGATGGGACTAAGGGATTAGGGATTGAAATCACTTATATTTTGAGTACTCTCCCGTGATCACCAATGATGTGAGAGTTTTATTGGGGCTGATGCTTAATTGGCTGGGTGTTTCTCTTGTTGTTTTGTTAATTTTCCAAGCCAGTACATGTTGACTTGTTATATTTTATGGTGATTAATATTTTTTTAGTCTCTTCTTTAAAAAAAACTTCCTTCTTAGTTCTACAATGTGATTATTTAAGGGCTCCATTTCATAAAAGTCTGACATTACACTTGTCTTTCTTGCTGTTACTTGAAAATACCACCTTTTATAAGCCATTGATCTTGTAGCTAAGATCTCAGTTGTCCATTCATTTCACCAAGAATCTATAAATCAAGACCTTCACTTTTGTATGTGTTCTTCATCTGTCACTGTGTTCCTTTGCAATTGCTTTCAATCTTGCCAAAGTTAGGCTAAAATTCCTATAGTGGGTACGTTGCATGATTTTGTTATTTTGTTTGTCTCATTGCATTTGGTTACATTCCAAGCTCAATCTAAGCAGTCATATGAAAGTATTGAGTTATTAAGATACTGTGCACACTTTGATTTTGTTATTTTACTTCTCCCATTGCTCTTTATTGTCTTCAATTTCATCATTTTTATATCTCCTCCTAAGATCATGTCTGACTACAATGTATCTTCTGATTCTATCCTTTATTTCATACTATCAACAATTCCAATGAAAGACACTGCGAGATCTTCTATGGCTGGCCACAATGCATTCTACGCACTTCTTGATTCTCTTCTTGCTTTCACACTATCAAAAATGCCAATTGAAGACGCTGTCAAAACTTCTATTCTTTCCAAGAGGTGGAAGTTTCTCTACACTCACATGCCTAAACTCAGTTTCGACGATCCTGAAGTTGAACTCGCTTCTAGAGATTTGCTAGCCATGTCAAGGGCTGAGAATATAATTTCCAATATGTTGCTTCAACACTCAGGAGATCTTCAGGGCTTTCATGTCCACACCATCTGGTTGCATTTCTCTCCTGAAAATGTGTGTAAATGGGTAGAATATGCATCTCAACACAATGTCAATCATCTCACTCTGTCTGATTGACCTGCTTATCCAAGAAAGTTGGAAATCCCTACTCTATTTTCATGTTTGCATCTTGTAACATTTGATCTGCATCGCTACATTCTCACCATCTTCCCAAGTGGTTTTGTTGGATTCCCCCACCTGATTAGTTGTGAACTCTATGAGGTTTCATTGAATAGTGAATGTTTAGCCTCCTTGGTATCGCTTTGTCCTCTTCTGCACAAATTTGAAATGACACGATGCAATGGGCTAAGTCATCTCATAATCTCTTCATCCACTATTGAACATTTGCATATCAATTTAATGAATGGAGTAAGGTCTGGATTGGTTAACTACCCCAATGTAAGGACCGCATTTCCCACAAAATGCCACATCACATACATAACATAAAGAGAAGAAAAGTTGATAAAGGTACATGGTTGATAGTACACATAGACAATTTGAACCATTACGTAATCATAATGAAAAGAATATAATACACTATTTTGACCTTCACGTCGATATAATCAAGATAATCACAAGAATAATTGAACAATAAAGTCATCATAAAATATGCAAGTCGAAATCATCACATGACCATATAAAAGTTATGTTTATTACAAAAGGAAGTCGACCTACACTTAGATACTTCATTTAATTACAAGGTAGAATAAATGCTTGTTTCATTTAGTGTCTTAAATAAACAAGTGGGTGCCAACCAGCATGCCAGACATCAATCCATCTCAGTACATGGATGCATCATAGATAAGAAAACAAAATAGGAAAATTAGTACAAAAAATGCAACACAAGTATATACCTTGGACCTCTGTCCATCTTTATATCCCTGTCTCCTTAGCCATCTGACATGTGTCAATCTACTATCACGAGATGGGAGTGTGGCTCAGGTGCTTTTATCCACCGAACCACGGAGTGGTTAGCTCCCCTAGGTTCTCCTGACATGAAGAACACACCGACCCTTGCCCGAGAAGCCTAGCAACTGGTGCTGAAAGGTCGGATGGATCTGGTGCAGCTCTGAACATACTACTTACACATATGCCTAACAATAGATCTAACATGGATGTGGTAGAGGGATGAATCAATTAACTGACATATACAAAAAGAACATATGCAAACACGCTTTGGCCAAAGCAAGTAACGCTAGGTTTCTTCTGGCAGGCAGATGTAAACATTCATTTCTACCCTCCTCTGGTTTTCCCACATTCAACACCCCTCCCATAAGGATGTCACATCCATTAACACTTAACAATGAAGAATTTTCCTGATTCAATATTCAGATGTACATATACACTTAATTAAACAACATTATTCTTCATCCTAATGTCATCAGATACACATGTAAAACTTCTAGCAGAAGACAGTTCAATATTTCATAATAAAAGAGAAAGACATTGGCATCACAAGTACATATATATGATTATGTAAAATTCAAATAACAACTCCATTATTTAGTTTTTAAGAAATATAGTACTCTTTTTTAGATCTACGTCTAAGCATCAGTTTCTTTGTTGGTACGATATACACAACATTTCATGTGTAAATGGTAACACACATGCAAAAATTAAAGGTCCTTAACATCTCCAAAGAAAGAAAATAGCATCCTCTATTTTCACACATGATCTGAAAACTATCAATGCCAGGAAAAAGCAAACACTAAGATATTTGATTACAGTCCACAAAGAACATAAACATTGGAAAAGGTTTAAATTAAATACAAAAGAATGCTGACCCAATATATATATAACTAAACAACATAAACATTGAAAAACTCACAACGCCATAATAGTAAAATGAAATAGAGACATATGTCATTTTAATCTCCCAGCGACATTTCCTAAATAGCAAACACACATTTAAATTTACTAACCAAGCACAAACACACATCTCACTCTGTTTTAAAACACAACGACATCCTAATAGCAAACACATGTTTTAAAAATGAAAATCTGAGCACCACACAACATCGCTATGCAGCCAAATCAATAGTGGCAGGAAATTGGTTGGGGTCTAATCCCCTCTAGTGACCAAAATGATCAACCACAGGGAACCGTGCGATGTCATCCTACTCTATTTGATGGTCTCAGGGATAGCAATAAACAATTGTAATCATAAAGAGAAAGATCTACTCTCATTTGCGTGGACTAACGCTCCACTGGACAATGCATTTCAACCACTGGTGAGTCATGGCTAGGAACACACCCCGTTACGACTAATACCATTGGTTTCCACAATCATTACAGGAGGAGCAGCTCTACACTCCAACAAGGAAAGAAACAAAAGACCATGCCAGGAAAGACAATGCAATGACGTAGCAGAAAGTAAAAGTAGAAGTGCAGTTTGAAACAAGTAGTTTAACAGAACACAACTTATGAAAGGGTAACAAGGAAGTTACAACACATCACTCGATCACCCTGAGAGTTCAGAAAATGAAACATTTAAAGATGACAAGGCAGTGCACACTGGAATGATTGTAGGGTCTTAGCTTATGGAGAATAGGAAAAGACAAGTAAAGGAACAACATAATTCTATTTACAGCCGACTGATTTTTCACTCTACACTTTTAGCTATCCATATTTATTTCTAGGCTAAAACTATTGAAGCTAAGGCTCTAAAGTGAACATGCAATATCAAACATTTCCACCAGATTTAAAACAAGAGGTAAAACTGGATATATTTGAAGCAGCAAAAATGAAATTGGCAACGTCACTCCACCGAACTCCAATGTTTCTCAGTCTCCAACCAAAGTGACTCTTCCTGCACCTCCTCCTTCAAAAAAAGATTATCTTTTTTTTTTGTCTCACCTGCAATTTTGTCCACTACCCAAGAGAAATATCTTCTCACCGCCATCTGAGAGAGAGAGAGAGCGCATGCCTCCAAATAAGGAGTATGGCCTCTTTATTCACCATTTTCTTTCCTCTAGTCCAACCATTTCTATAATAATTAGAAGAATCAATGCCCCAATCCATCATTGTTCATTAAATAAGAAAAATGTACACATCGATACTCCAATCCATATTTAACATAAGTATATGAAACATAAGCACATATGTGAAAACACTCATTTACTATTTCTAATAACATCATTCACAATTTGATTCAAGTGAGGTAAAAGAAATAAAAGTAATATTTCATAAAATAATAATGCTTCTCTAGGTGGTGTGTGCATGGACCCAACCAATCAGACCATCCGTACTTTTCAAAACTTAGATCTAGCCTTCTCTACCTCAACCACACTCCCACCTTCATTCCTGCATCCATTCTGACATTCTCGGAGCCAAACAACTTATTAGTATTCGGTTAACATGGAATCAATAATTTCAATGCATTTCATTAATGCCATATTCAATAAAATCAACATATTTTATTGTAATCTTGCCATCATATCATACATCTCATCATAATGCATGCTATAAAAACAAAGTATTAATAAAACATCATATAATGTCACCTTTTCAACAATAAAGCATTAAATTAACATCATATAATGTCATCTTTTCATAGAAAGGTCATAATATGCTCAACCCAAAACTTCGACAAAGATCTAACACTAAGAACCAGACTGATCAAAGTAGTGACATAATCTAAACATATCAACTAGGTCAACAAAGTCAAAAAGTGTTGCATACAAGCCTAAAATAAAGGAGTCACTAAGGTCGAGTCGTGACATCCCTCCCAACTAGGAGAAGACATCGACCCGATGTCACATCAAAATGTACTAGAAAGAAACACACCACACATAAACATATACATCATAGTGAAATAGCAAGAAGTCTATGAGAAGAAATGAGGAAATGATCGGTGCACATCCTCTGCATCCTCCCATGTAGCACTCTCAATAGAGAATTGGTCCAATTGGACCTTGAACTACAAAACATCTCTGTTACACACTTAGATAGTATGCTAATCAATGAGTCGGGTAGGCTCCACCTGCACTACCCCTGGCTCTTGAACCTGCAAGGCATGCCAATCCAAAATGTAAGAAGCATCTGGATGATAAGGTTTCAGCAATGAAACATGAAAAAAATTATGAATTTGGGCCAGAGTGGGTGGTAGAGCAAGTCAATATGCAACTGTATTGATAAATTTCAAAACATCAAAGGGCCCCACATATCACAGCACAAGTTTCGAAGCCCTGCCGAAAGATATGGAACTCTTATGGGGCCACACACTCAAGAACACCTTGTCCCCCACTTGGAACTGGCTAAACATGCATTTCTTGTCCGCATAGCTCTTCTGTCGATCTGCTGCTTCCTTCAACCTATCTCAGATCAAAGCCATATGTTCTTCCATCTCTCGCAACATATCAGCACCAATCACAATCATGTCCTCAATCATGTCCCAACTGATAGGAACATGACACTTATGCCCATAAAGTGCCTCAAATGGTGCCATACCTTGAGAATCATGGTAAGAGTTATTATATGAAAACTCTACCAAGGGAAGATACTCTTCCCACTTGTATTGTTGGTCCATGCAGTACATTCGGAGCAAATCCTCAACCACTTGATTCACTCTTTCTATCTACCCATCCATCCGAGGATGGTAGGTTGTGCTAAAATTGAGATGTGTACCCAAGGAAGCATTCAAGGTTGTCCAAAACCTTGATGTCATCTGAGTGTCTCTATCAGATATAATAGTCTCTGACACACCATGAAGACAGAAAATCTCGTGCACAAACTTCTTGGCCAAAGCCAAGGATCCATCTTTCAAGATTCCTAGAATGAAATGAGCCACTTTGTTTAGTTTGTCAACTACAACCAAAATGACATCATACCTCTATCTGGTCATGGGTAATCCCTGTATGAAGTCTATACTAATGAATTGTCATTTATATTCTGGAATATCATGTGGGTATAGTAATCCTGCTGGGTGGACATGCTCAGCCTTGACTCATTGGCATTCCAAACACTGGGCTATGTAAGTTTTCACATCACACTTAAGCCCTGGCCAAAAATACAATGGCCTCAAATCAGAAATCATCTTATTTACCCCTGGGTGACCTAAAAATGGAGCACAATGCATCTCCTCAAGTACCACTTTCCTCAACCGTGCATGGTTGGGAATGTACATCCTATTCTGGTATCTCAAAATACCATCATCCTCAAAATTGTATCCGTCAAAATGGTAATAAGATGAATCATTCTACAAAGCTGATTTGACCAACTCATAATGGTCATCTCCTAGAAGATTAAGCAACACATGCTCTCTAAGGCGTGTCCTAGAGGTAGACATAGCAAAAATGTGCCTTCACCTAGTAAGAGCATCTTCCACTCTGTTCTCTTTCCACTTAATGTATTCAATGCCAAAATCATACTCGCTTAGAAACTCTAACCAATGTCTTTTCCTGGCATTGAGATTGGGATGCATGAAAATATATCTCAATCCCATATGGTCTATCTTCAGCTCAAAAGGCTTACCCAACAGATAATGACTCCACATCTATAAAGCATGTACAATAGTAGCCAATTCTAAATCATGCGGAGCATAATTAACCTCATGTTGTTTCAACTTTTGTGACTCATAAGTCACTACTCTCTTATCTTGCATCAACACACCACCCAAACCCTCACCTGAAGAATCTATAATAACAGTGAACTATCCATTAGGGTCAGGTACAACTAAAATGGGAGCGGACGTGAGATTTTGTTTCAATAACTAAAAAGATTTCTCACATGTTTCTGTCCATGCATATTGTTTCCCTTTTCTTTGTAGGGATGTAATGGGAGCAACTATCTTAGATAATCCCTCCACAAATTTTCTATAATAACCAGCCAAACCCATGAAGCTTCAGACTTTGCTCACATTGCTAGGAGTAGGCCATTCAATTATAGCCTTAATCTTGAAAGGATCTACTACAATTCCATCTGCAGATATGATATGCCCTAGATAATGAATCTCTTTCTGATAAAATGAGCACTTTGATAGCTTACCATACAATTTCATGTCTCTCAGACACTGTAAGACTATGTGCAAGTGCTCTTCATGTTCCTCCATGTTCTTAGAGTAAATCAGGATGTCATCAATAAAGATCTCCACAAACTTATCCAAACAGTCTCTAAATACACTGTTCATAAGGTTCATGAATGAGGCAGGAGCATTCGTTAATCCAAAAGGTAGGACAACAAACTCGTAATGCCCATACCATGTCCTGAAGGCAGTTTTTGATATGTCCTCATCCTTAACCCAGAGCTGATGATATCTAGATCTCAAATTGATCTTAGAAAACACTGTAGCACCTTTCATTTGGTCAAATAACTCCTGTATTCGTGGAAGAGGATATATGTTTTTGATGGTCACTTTGTTGAGCATTATGTAATCGATACACTGTCGCAAGGTGCCATCCTTCTTCTTAACAAAGATCACCGGGGCTCCCCATGGTGATATGCTAGGGCGTATAAATCCCTTGTCCAAAAGTTCTTGGAGTTGAACCTTCAATTCATACATCTCAGTAGTAGCCATTCTATATGGAGCCTTAGATTGTGGCTTAGTTCCAGGCATCAAATCGATGGAGAAATCAAATTCTCTCTTTGGAGGTAGTTGAGGTAATTCTTCTGGAAATACATCCTTGAATTCCTGTAGTAAGGGAGAATCATTCTCACTAGGAGTTGCATCAATGTCCTTGACATGAGCTACATATAACATACATCCCTTCCTCTTTGCCCTTTTTAACTGCATAGAAGAAATTTGCCTCAGTTCCATAGGTCGTTTCACACCTCTTATTATTGTTGATCTTCCCTCATCATCAAAACATACAACAGACTTGTCTCTACAATCTACAATTTCCTTATGCTCAGTTAACCAGTTGATGCCTAAGATAACATCATATGATCCCAAAGGAGCGACATAGAGATTGACTTGCGTGAGAAAACTAGGAAGTTCCAACGCACTGCATGATAAACACAGCCCTACCTGATGCTCTGCCCTATTGCCATATTCTACAATCCAAGGTTCAGCCATAAATCCTGCTCTAAATGAAAGCCTAGATACAACTTTAGGATATACAAAGCATTTATTAGCTCCTGTATCTATTAAAATTTAAACATTCAGACCAAAAAGCTTACCAGTCATCTGAATAGGGGAAGCCTGAAAATCAGCCTGCCTGTGATCAATGGCTACATGAATGTGGTGTTGTTCTTGAAAGCCTTTACGATCTGAATGATGTGGAAATATAGCAAAAAAATGATCACCTCTACAAACAAAACACCCATCTCGGGGTCCCTTTTTTCCCTCTGGTTTGTCCCTCCTGTTTCCATTCCTGTTGAAATCCCTGTTGTTTCCCCTATTCTGATTCTGGTTCTGAGATTTCCTGTAGGAATTCCTTCCTAAATTTCCTTGACCTTTGCCCTTCATATTCCTAATATGCTAGTGTCCACCATTATGTTTTTTATTATCTTAATATTTCCTTTTGAAACCCTGATTGGTATTGGATTTCTGATTACTATTCACCTTGGACAAACTCTGCAACCTCTATTCCTACCTAAGAGCCTTTCTGAGTGCAAAGTCCATGGTTTCTGGCTCATGCATTTCAACTTCAGAACCCACCTCTAGACGTAACCCTATTATGAATTTGTGAGTCCTGAATCGTCCATCCTGTTGGTACTAGGGAACACACTTCACCAAATGACAAAATCTCTCATGGTATTTGGTAACTGTCAGGACTCCTGAAATCAAATTCTAAAATTCTGCCACCTTCCTGTCAAAGAACAATTGAGGTAACCACCTCATGAAAAACAACTGTAAGAATTCCTCCCATGATATCTCTCTAGGCTGAAGTTTCTTTTCTGCCATTACATTCTCCCACCAAGTGGCAGCTTCACTTGTCAGCTGAAAGGTAGCCCACATCACCCTAGATTGCCCAGAGAAGTTTCAGACATGAAAGTATTTCTCCAAGGAAATGATCCATGCCTCGACATCATCCCCAAGGGTCTTACCACTAAAAGTAGGAGGTGTGACCTTTTTCAGATCTTTGCTAAGCTCCTCAGCTACCTTGCCCCTATTACCGGCTACCTCTGTAGCCCTGAGATCAACTTCTCTCTTCTTTTGCTCCTCTACCCTCCTATCCTCCTCCAATTTCCTTTTATCCTTATTCAGACAAGTCTCATCCCACCTATCCCTCATATAATTCTCAAGGTGATCCATACGTGCACCCTTTTGTTGTAGGAGGTTCCCTTGTTGGGTCAAAAGAGCTAAAATCTGATCTAGCCTTTGTTCGGGATGTTAATTTGGACCATTGCTAGATCCCACCCTGTTACTAGTTCTGGTGTTCATGATAACAGATTAAATCCTACACCCACACAGAAATACACAATTTTAGCAAGCAGTAAGCCAAAGCCCCAGAGTTAAACATAGGCTCTGATACCACATGTAATGACCGCATTTCCCACAAAATGCCACATCACATAAATAACATAAAGAGCGAAAAAGTTGATAAAGGTACATGGTCCATACTACACATAGACAATTCGAACCATTACATAATCATAATGAAAAGAATATAATACACTATTTTGACCTTCATGTCAATATAATCAAGATAATCACAAGAATAATTGAACAATAAAGTCATCATAAAAGATGCATGTCAAAATCATCACATGACCATATAAAAATTATGTTTATTGCAAAAGGAAGTCGACCTACACGTTGATACTTCATTAAATTACAAGGTAGAATTAATGCTTGTTTCATTTAGTATCTTAATTAAACAAGTAGATGTCGACCTGCATGCTAGACATCAATCCATCTTAGTTCATGGATGCATCATAGATAAGAAAACAAAATAGGAAAAGAAGTATGAAAAACGTAACACAAGTATATACCTTGGACCTATGTCTGTCTGTATGTTCTTGTCTCCTTAGCCATCTGACACACATCAGTCCACTTTCACGAGATGGGACTGTGGCTCAGGCACTTTTATCCGCCCAACCACGGAGTGGTTAGCTCCCCGGGGTTCTTCCTAACATGAAGAACACACCGACCCTTGTCCGAGAAGCCTAGCAACTGGCATTGAAAGGTCGGATGGATCTGGTGCAGCTGTGAACATACTACTTACACATATGTCTAATAGTAGATCTAGCACAGATGTGGCAGAGGGATGAATCAATTAACCGGCATATACGAAAATAACATATGCAAACATGCTTTGGCCAAAGCAAGTAATGCTAGGTTTCTACTGGCAGGCAGATGTAAACATTCATTTCTACCCTCCTCTAGTTTTCCCACATTCAACACCCCTCCCATAAGGATATCACATCCATTAACACTTAACAATGAATAATTTGCCTAATTCAATATTCAGATGTACATATACACTTAATTCAACAACATTATTCTTCATCCTAATGTCATCAGATACGCATGTAAAACTTCTACGAGAAGACAGTTTAGTATTTCATAATAAAAGAGAAAGACATTGGTGTCACAAGTACATATATATGATTACATAAAATTGAGATAACAGCTCCATTATTTAGTTTTTAAGAAACACAATACTCTCATTCAGATCTACATCTAAGCATCAGTTTCCTTGTTGGTACGATATACACAACATTTCATGTGTAAATGGTAACACACACGCAAAACTTAAAGGTCCTTAACATCTCCAAAGAAAGAAAATAGCATCCTCTGTTTTCACACATGATCTAAAAATTATAGTCCACAAAAAACATAAACATTGGAAAAGGTTTAAATTAAATACAAAAAAATGCTGACCCAATATGTATATAACTAAACCACAGCAACGTTGAAAAAATCACAACGCCATAATAGTAAAATGAAACAGAGACATATGTTGTTTTAATCTCCCAGCAACATTTCCTAAATAGAAAACACACCTTTAAATTTACTAACCGAGCACAAACACACATCTCACTCTTTTTGAACACACAACGACATCCTAATAACAAACACATGTTTTAAAAATGAAAAACTGAGCACCACACAACATCGCTATGCGGCCAAATGAAGAGTGGCAAGAAATTGGTTGGGGTCTAATCCCCTCTAGTGACCAAAACGATCAACCACAGGGCACCGCACAATATCATCCTTCTCTATTTGATGGTCTCAGGGATAGAAATAAATAGCTCCAATCGTAAAGAGAAAGATCTACTCTCATTTGCGTGGACTAACGCTCCACTGGACAATGCGTTTCAACTGTTGGTGAGTCATGGCTGGGAACACACCCCGTTATGGCTAATCTCATTGGTTTCCACAATCATTATGGGAGGAGTAGCTCCACACTACAACAAGGAAAGAAAAAAAAGACCATGCCAGGAAAGACAAAGCAATGACGCAGCAGAAAGTAAAAGTAGAAGTGCAGTTCAAAACAAGTAGTTTAGCAGAACGCAACTTATGAAAGTGTAACAAGGAAGTTACAGCACATCATTGGATCACCCTGAGAGTTCAGAACATGAAACATTTAAAGACGAAAAGGCAGTGCATACTGGACTAATTGTAGGATCTTAGCTTATGGAGAATAGGAAAAGACAAGTAAAGGAGCAACAGAATTCTATTTACAGCCGACTGATTTTTCACTCTACACTTTCAGCTATCCATATTTATTTCTAGGATGAAACTATTGAAGCTAACGCTATAAAGTGAACATGCAATATCAAACATTTCTAGAAGATTTAAAATAAGAGGTAAACGTGGATATATTTGAAGCAGCAGAAATGAAATTGGCAACCGCACTCCATCGAACTCCAGCATTTCTCAGCCTCCAACCAAAGTGACTCTTCCTGCACCTCCTCCTTCAAAACAAGATTATCTTTTTTTGTTTTGTCTCCCCTTCAATTTTTGCCACTACACGAGAGAAATATCTACTCACCTTCGTCTGAGAGAGAGAGAGAGCGCATGCCTCCAAATAAGGAGTATGGCCTCTTTATTCACCATTTTTTTCCCCTCTAGTCCAACCATTTTCGTAATAATTAGAAGAATCAATGCCCCAACCCATCACTGTTCATTAAATAAGAAAAACGTACACATTGATACTCTAATCCCTATTAACATAAGTATATGAAACATGAGCACACATGTGAAAACACTCATTTACTATTTCTAATAACATCATTCATAATTTGATTCAAGCGAGGTAAAAAGGAATAAAAGTAATATTTCATAAAATCATAATGCTTCTCTAGGTGGTGTGTGCGTGGACCCGACCAATCAGACCATCCATACTTTTCAGAACTGAGAGCTAGCCTTCTCTACCTAATCCACACCCCTACCTTCATTCCTGCATCCATTCTGACATTCTCAGAGCCAAACAACTTATCAGTATTTAGTTAACATAGAATCAATAATTCCAATGTATTTCATTAATGCCATATTCAATAAAATCAACATATTTTATTGTAATCTTTCCATCATCATGCATCTCATCATAATGCATGCTATAAAAACAAAGTATTAATAAAACATCATATAATGTCACCTTTTCAACAATAAAGCATTAAATTAACATCATATAATGTCATCTTTTCATAGAAAGGTCGTAATATGTTCAACCCAAAACTTCGACAAAGATCTAACACTAAGAACTAGAATGACCAAAGTAGTGACATAATCTAAACATATCAACTAGGTCAACAAAGTCAAAAAGTGTCACATACAAGCCTAAAATAAAGGAGTCGCTAAGGTCTAGTCGTGACACCCAAACTCAGAACTCTGAAGGGGTTCATGATTGAGGATTTGAGGTACTAATGTAAAACTGTTGTATTATGCAACGTAATTACACTTTCTTAGTATTTTTCACAGTTGTTTTTCTTATGTTAATACAGAAAATTGTTTGCATTCTTATGCAGAAATTCTCATCCATCAATATACCCTTTTGTTTTTATGTGTTAACTAAAAATTCTTGCAGTTTCAAAATAATTTAGATTTGGTGTTGTCTACTTTTACAACAATTATGCATTTACAAACATTAAAGTAGTCCATAAGGATTTCCATCCTTGCTGTAGGGACACTGTGTTATTTTGAAGCCAAACAAATATCATATGAACACATTAACACAGTATCATTAGAACAACCACCCTTAAACATTATAGACTAAGGGAAAAAATTAAAATTAGAAAAAGTAAGTCAACTTTAACTATTTAGCACTTTTTGCCTAGAGCTAGTCCTTAGTGTGTGATGTTTACAAATAGGACATTAGCGCCAGCAACTCTTTTATAGACATTAGATATAATTCCCACATAAATCGCCACATGCCAATTTAGAACTATCTAAATAGCAATTTTTAACAAATTTAAATAACACTTTTAAATTATGATTTAATTAGATGGTTTATCTGAAATTATATGAAGATTCATCTAAATTACAATTTAAAAGAATTTCACCTCATCTCTGGAGGGGACTAACTATAGAAGAATTTTGGTTAAGAACTCTGCCAAAGCCTGTTATGTCCTATGAAATGCCTGGAAAATGGGATGAAGTAGAGAGAAGTGAGAGCTTTAAAACATGCATAAACGATATATTAAATTTGTTATATGTATTTGTAAATGCCTTGTATGACTTAACAATTTTATTAAAGGTTTTGTATTTATGCATTTAAAATTGAAAAAATGTGTTGGTTTTTAACTCTTTTATATTTAGCTACACAACATGTTTGCCTCACTTTTCCACATACTAACCTCAAGAAAATATGCCTACAAATTGTTGAGTTTGATTATAAAGAAACTGCAATAATAACTTGCTTTCTTAAGAGTATGCAAATTTAGCTACCTGAATATGAAATTTTGAAATTCAGCTATATTGAAGCGTTGGAAATTCAGCTACCTGAATATGAAACTCTATAAATAGCTAAAAAATGTTGTAATTAACATGCTGAAAAAATATAACCTCTGAACTTCATAATAGTGTATTCAGGAATACACTATTTATGGTATTTAATTTAATTACATGCTCCTTTTGCTTTTAATCCAAAGTTGTCTATGTTAGTCAAGTTCTATCTATTTTTATTCATATTATAGTTTGGTGATTTGTTTTTGTGATTTGTTTTAAAAATTCAAGGGAGGGGCTATTTTCTTTTGGAATGAAGGAAGATAATAAATACTATTAATTTGTGACCAAATTTTGATATTTTTTCTTTTGACAACATTCAAATATCATCAATCATAATATTCACATAGAACCGAATTAAATGCACTTTACAAAAAAAGATACACTATGTTCCTCAAAGCTTATTATTATTCCAACTCCTCTACTCCCCTTGAGTCACAAAGGAAAAATGGAGAGGAAATCATAGCCACCATTTTCCTTGGCCACTACACATTTTCTCAAAAAAATAATAATCAAACATTATTACTTAAATAACATCAACAATGCCTCCTTAGAAAGGAAACTTGCAAACCTTCCACTTTCTTAAGATATAAATCCCTATCACAACTAACAACTAGGGAATGTAGAAATTTTGGGTTGGGCGCTTAAACATAAAGATTAGGGCTTCAGTGTTTTACCTTTCTTTTTATGTATATATGCAAGGATAGGTTTATAAGAAGAATAATAGAACATAGACAATGGTAAAGCTAATCTATCTAATAGCATTATTGTTAGAAATGGAAAAAGAAATATGTAAATAAGCAATACCAGGAAAGAATCTAAGCGAGTTAATGCATGAAAAGATATTACCATAAGATAGGAGAGAGAAAGCTTCAAGATCCAACACCATGAGACAAGATATTTGAAAGGGGAAAGCAAAGAAAACCCCTTGTGACATTATGAATGAGGCATGAAAATCCTAAGAAGAGAGAGAGAGGGAGAGAGAGAAAGATTAATAGTCTAACCTTGGTTTATAATTACACCAAGGAAAGATTACAAAATCTAACACCCCCCTTTAATCTTTACTTGGGGCAATTACAACCGCTCTGATACCATGTTAGAAATGGAAAAAGAAATATGTAAATAAGCAATACCAGGAAAGAATCTAATCGTACCTTCAGGCAAACACTCAAAAATAAAAATTAAACCGCTCTGATACCATGTTAGAAATGGAAAAAGAAATATGTAAATAAGCAATACTAGGAAAGAATCTAAGTGAGTTAATGCATGAAAAGATATTACCATAAGATAGGAGAGAGAAAGCTTCAAGGGAGAGAGAGAAAGATTAATAGTCTAACCTTGGTTTATAATTACACCAAGGAAAGATTACAAAATCTAACAATTATTGACTTTTAATTTATTTTAACTCTTAGTGTAGTCCTTGGCTATACTAAAATCTTCTAAAATTATGAGTGCTTAGAAAATTTATTTGAATTAAAATTTTAGTTAGGAAAGGTAGATCATACAAGAAATTTGAAAGCTATGTAAAACATAAATTTGCATATTATCATTGTCATATTATCTTAACGTTTAAATTATTTTTAAATCTAAATATACTAAAGATATGTAAGATATGTATATTATATTAGTGTTGAGATTTTATACTAAAGATTTTTATATTTACAAGTTTAAATGATTTTTAATTGCATGGGACAAGCTAAGATAGATTAATAGCTGCATCACTCCTCTTCATGGTATCTGTGCCTTAGTTAGAGTCGGGTGCACTCCAAATTGTAAGTAATAATATTTTTTTAAATTTTTCTTTAAATGAAAATTAAAAATCATGCAACTAATAAATGTTTTTTTAAAGCTAATAGATGGCTAGAGGTATGTGCCAAAAAATTATATGCATTTCTTCCACAAGATTTTGTATATAAATATTAAACTATAAATGTCTAAATCATCATGAATCCCTTGTTTTTGTTCCACCTCCACACAAATCTATTTTTGTGTTCTTTACCTTAACCAAGTATCTATATGTATTTCCTCACATGCCATTTTCTCTCTTTCCTCCTACTTTTCATGTTCATGATGTAAGAGCTTATCTTTATAACTAATAAAATTACACTCGTAATATTTATTTCTCAGTGTATCATACCATTCCTACCTTAGAAATGTACATATTAAAAGATATAGTTTAACATGAGTAACATATATGTAGAGGTTTGAACTCTAAACTTGGTCACAACCCTCCTAAGGCAGTTCATTCTAATTCTAATAGTGATGAATATTCCTTCATAGAAAGACTACTAAAAATTTTGGAAACCCCTAAAAAGGTTGATCATGAAGGATCCACATGGCACTTTGGATCAAAAATTTATTCTTGAATAAAACATCCCACCCTCTACCTCTATTTTTCCCTGACAAGGTGATACCCACACCATTGTGTTATCCCAACATATTAATACCCCTACTAAGGTAAGGGATAGAGAATATTCTAATGAACTACTTACCCCCTCCCCCCTCCACCTAAAAATTCTTACTTGTTACAAGAGGAATCTACAAGTTTCCTTTGACTGATGATGGTTGGATGACTCTAGAAAGCAAGACCAAGAATAAAAAGACTAATGTTGGGTCAAAAACTAAGGATGGCCACCCATTTCAAAGAGCTGCAAGACAAAGGGAGGTTTAAAGGGAAAATTCTAATAGTGGGTGGAGGACCCTAGATTCCACAACCAAAGCTAAAAATATAATTCCTATCATGGAGCATGAGGGGCTTGAATGGCCCCTAAAAGAAATATGTCTAAAGAATTGCATTTTTTAAAATGACATCGATGCTCTGGTTTTACAAGAAGTCAAGATGGAAAAATCTTATTTTAATTTTGTAGACACCTAAAAATAGTTCAATTCTTGTTCCCCCTTTTAACATGTCTTATATATTGTGTGTTTGATCTTAATCATTCACTAATATCGTGTCATTCTTCCATGTCACCGATTTATAACATTTCTCACATAACCTTGATCTTTTTGGCTAAATTGATCAAATTCATTCCTAATCATCCTAATTCAGTCCAACCATGTTCTAATCCCTTTCTAATCGGTCTAGGATCATTCCAAACTCATTCTATTCCAAACTCATCAATGTCTTATCAATCTCTTTCAATCATCCTCTAACATTGTCAAAGTTCATCGATGTCTTATCATCATCAATCCAGGAGAATTGTCATGTTCATCAATGTCTCCCTAGGAGCATTGTCGAGTTCATTAATGCCTTCTCATAAATCATCATTTGAGCACATTGTCCAAGTTCATCAATGCCTCATCATCATTTAATTCCTCCAATAGCATTTTAAAAGTTCATCGATGTTATTTCTTCATCAATCATCATTTCGAGAGCATTGTCAAAGTTCATCTATGCCTCGCTGTCATTTTCACATTTCAGGAGCATTGTCCAAGTTCATCGATGTCTTCTTATCTTTATTTATCCTCTGGCTTCATCCAAGTTCATTGATGCCATTATATCATTTCCAATCATTATTGCAAGAGCATTGTCAAAGTTCATCGATGCCTCGTGATTTCCTAAACTATTCCAAAATCATCAGAATTGATTCTAATTCTTATCAATATCATCAAAATCCATTCAATTTCATATGAATGCCTTCGATTTGGCCAATAACCCTCTAATTTTTCCTCTTGGGATGAATAGCCCATATTTTATCCCTATGCCCTAATCGAATAAATAAATTGAATTTATTTATTCTCTTTTCCTATTGTCTCTCTACATTAATTAATTTCTCAACTTTTTGAATTATAGGATTTTCCTAATTCCTAAATTCCTAATTTGAGGGAATAATGAGTTTTTAAATTCAAAAATTGAACTCTTACATTCTCTCATTTAATTGTGCTTCATTTTCCCTATTAATTAGCTCCATGAGCTCTTCCACTTTTCCCTATCCATTTTCCTCTAATTGTGCTTCTAATTTCCTATTGATTTGCTTTCATTCTTCTTCTTCCATTTTCCCCTCAATTATGCATTGATTTATGCATACTAATTTGTGCATTCCTTTCTAAGTCTTCAAATTGTCTCTCATTTTCTATAAATTGAGATGCAATCCTCTCATTCAAGTTAGAACCACTATCTCATATTATTCTTGCTTTCAACTTTGGATTTTCAACACTTGCGCATTTTTGTCATTGACAAAGAGCAATATAATATGATCTATGGAGAAGAAAGGAGAGCATTTGAGAATCACTTGAAGGGGTTTTTTATGTGTTATTTTCATATTGTTTTTGATGAAAAGGGGATTTGGCTTTAGAATGTTATTAAAGTTAAAATTGGAATGAATTAAATGATTTAATTTGAACATTATTAATTCATTTATAAATCAATGCTAGATAGGAGCTTGTTAAGATCAATATAGGGGTATAATTTTGAGCGTATAATTGATTAAGGGAAGTAATTATGGTAGTAACTTATAGTTAAACTAGAACATAATGAACTCTATTATTTTATGATGTTAAGAGTTACAATTAATGTTTATCAATAAATAAGAATTATTACGATTATTAATGTTCGTTTTCATAAATTGATATAGTGAAATTAAGAAAATTGGGTTTCATTTGAACCTAAAATTCTATCCCATTGAATCGTACAAGTTGTTTCATGTTGACTTTTAGTGGGAACCTTCTCAGAGGTTGTAATTTAAAATTATGTTTAAGTTAATTCTATATAAACTTGAATAGCTAGATTAAATATTGAAGTAATTTGTTCGAATTCCATATATTTTTACTTGAATTTGGTTTACTAGTATAGTGGTGTTACCATATATTCTATATGAAAATTAGATATGTAAGATATCTCATAGATCGTTTAGATCATTAATTAATCTAAATGTAAATCTATATATTGGATTAATAAAGGGTAGATTTTAAACATGTTTTGAATTATGAGTTAATCATGTAAAGAATGTAGTATGTATAGTATTCTTTTTATAGGGATTAGATATTTTTGTTAATAATTTAATATCAAATTTAATTATTTTAGAAGGGTTTTGTTTTTGGGAGAACGTTTGTATTTGAATTCACTATTTATTGGATAAATTTAATTATTATAACGGGCTAATTTAGTAATTAAGTATATTACTCATAGCTAGAGAGAAGATTATAGTATTAATTGAATCATAATGCTTCTAAATTGACATGTTACTGTAGTAACCCCTTAATATGAATAAATTGATTATCTTAAGAGATTATTGAAGTTAACAAATAATACTTTATGGACAACCACCATCATTATTTAGTTATATTATTATCTAATGTTATTATTTCACGTTATTTTTATATGATCAAATGAGTTTAGAGACTTAATGAACCCTAATGATCTTGAAGACAATAATCTAGTTAACGATATGAGTTAATGATACTTGGTCACACACACTTCCTAATCAACTCGTGAGGAATATGTTTTTTTTTTTTAAATGTTTGGTCATGTTCTTTAGCGCACCTTGGACGCAAGGTGTCGTATAGCTTCTACTCCCTTCCGGTGGCTAAGTGTTAGTCACTCTGTATATGTGATTTGATTTAATTTGATTTTCAGCTTTGATGATCTTGTAAGTGATAAAGGGCTAGCTGAATTCTTTTTGGTTTCCTTGCAATCATCTAGTCACCAAATTTTTCTTTTATCTATTAATTATGGTTCTAGTTCACAATTATCTTCTTTTGGATTTTTATAACTTTTAAGATTTGACTTTGAAAATTGTGAACCTTGATTTGAAGTTTCTTTAATCTTGCGGTGGCTAGGATGTATGTTTTATGTTGCTAGTCCTGTGTTGTGAAGTAATGTTCTCTATCATGTTCAAATGAATGTGGATAGAATGTATAAGGGAGTAGGTTGAAAAGAACATACCATTATCATTCTTAAAATCATATTTCTCTTGAGATGTAACTTATCAGTTAAGAATGGATCAACGTAAATTAGCATGTACATGGTTGTGAATATTAGATATAGATTGTATGAAACAA